>JAZGTK010003310.1:0-27853 GCA_036877625.1 Ambastaia sidthimunki | reverse complement strand
TAGCCCATATTTTCTCTACTCTCCGCAATTTTTCTTTCTCCTAGATCTATTTTATGTTTAGTAGCGAGCAGTGCCTGTGTCTTTCTCTCTCTCCATCTCTCTCCCTCCCTCTCTCTCTCTCCCTCTCTCTCTCTCTCTCTCTCTTTTCCTCACACACACAATTTTCTGCACATCCATCCACTTATTTAAACAACGAATTAATCCTGATTGCTTGTTAAATCAGTTTGTTTAATTGTGTGGATGTAAATTAACTATAACCTTTAAACTAATGCTGTTTTAAGAGTATATTTGTTCCACAATTACATTTCTATTTGCTTTACGTTTCCTCAATAACATCAGAGATTCAGAGAATAGCATGTAGATCAAAGGTGTTGAACAGCTGTAACAAACCAGGGCTTTTCTTTCAACGCCTTTCATGTCTGTGACTTCCGTCATGTATTATTTAAACAATAAGACGACAATATTACAATACATATTTAATGTGTGTATCAATAGATGTTAATTATGCAATAGAAACCGTAGTGCTGGAGGGCAGTTTGCTAATATGCCATCAAGTCTTGTAGCAGAAATGGCTTCCTCTGACTCTGCCTTCAGCCTTTACCCATCTAATTAAACTAAGATGCTTCTCAAAGAGCGCAGCACTGAGACTAAGACTATTATAATAGCCCAGCAAAAATTTAGGTTGTCAGAATGTTTTCCTAACGTTATCATTAAGTAACATAAACTAAACCCAGACTAATTTAAAATGTTACTTTAGCAGTTTAAAGAACATTTGTGCCCTTTTTGTAGATATTGTATAAATGTTATTTGTTGGCTATAAGAATGTCATTCAAATAATTAATTCAGGATTGTTTTTGCAACTTACAACTTACGAATAAGGTTTTGTTATATAATATATAACGTTAAAAAATCTCTACTGATGTTACTGCAAAAATGTTTTTATAACTTTGAGAGAACGTTTAGAGAATGTTAGCCAACATTTTAAGAACATTTCCTTTTAGCTGGGACAGATTGAGCTTTGGCTGTTCATCTCTAGTCATCTCTAGTTTCTTTTTCTTCTCATTCTGTCCTCATCAGTATTCTCAGAGGTTTAGCCTTAAAGCTACACGCTATTATATAGTGAGATGTAATTCAGTGTAAAAACATGCATTGAATATTTTATCTTCCTATCACCCACCTCTGCAATATTTGATTTTAATTGGTCAGTTCTGTCATGCTACATTTAAGTATTTTGTTTAATGCCTGCTAAACCATATAATTGACAATAGTCCCATGCAACTGATTTTCTATATAGGTTTTTGACTTATGTCTGTCATATAAATCTATGGCTGTGGTTCTTCATCCAGGTCCTGAGGCCCCACAGCACTGCACATTTTAAATCTCCCATTTTTAACACTTAATTCAGATAATCAGCTATTAAGCAGTGATCCATGAACTGAATCGAGTGTGTCAGATACAGGAAACGCACAAAATATGCATTTGTGTGGATCCCCGCACCGGAACAAAGAACCATTGATCTGCGGTCTCATGAGCGATTAGCATCCGAGTCCTCTTCACCCTGCTGCTTATTTTGCTACGTTGACCTACATTATGCCAAAGCCATAGTTCACAATTATGTGCCTGGTGTGAGCTCCATATGACATCCATAATACATTCACAAATGATTTGAAAGTAAAGAAGTACGAGCAGACTCGGTCAGTTTGCAGACATTGCTCAAACTGTGCAGTGGCAGCCAATTGCAAAACAAGCTATTAATCATTCTGTCCTCAGATCGTCAATCTGTTTGATGAAAGTATTGAATTCACTTTAGGTTCTTTGCAGGAATGGGACCGTTGTGCCATTTGTGGATCATTTTGTGTCAGCTAACCTTCCATCAACGGAAGTTGCTGTCAGTGTGTTTTTATCAGAGCCGAGCATCTTTTCTGCTTTTAAGACCTGTTGATATACAGCACTGTGCAAAATTCTTAGGCCACCATTAGATTTCAGCAGTGACGTTTAAGCAGTTAAACACACGCCTTTATTAGAGGCGTTTATATGCAATTAAAAATTAGAAAACAATCAGAAAAAAGCAGCTTTTGTAAGCTTAAGTGGCAAGTATTTAGTGTGACCTTCCCTCATCGCTTGAGCAATAGCAGAAACTGTCTGTGTTTAACCTAAATGGAATAAAACTCTAATTTATATTTTAGATCTAATGACTTCAGGACAGTCTCCCCAAAACAGTTCAAGAGGTGCTTAGAGGTCACACTGAAAGCTGTCCTTTGTCTAAAGAATCCATTTTGTTCTGAAAATTGTTTTTTGTGTGTAGATATCGTCTGTATTTTCTGTTTGTATCTTAATAAAGTGAGGATTAAAAAATGAATATGAATGGCCATTAAAACTTAAAACTTGAAGACTTGACTAATAATAGAAGGATTCTTAGCATTAGTCACACAAATAAAAATAAAGCCACTCCCTATTTTCCCGTTCTAACATATGTTGTTCATAATAACATGGTCTTAACCTAATCAAAGATACTTATTTTAAAAGGTCAACAAGCGCCAGTTCTATTGTGAGCTTGATGCATTCGGCATGCGATCTTTTTTCAGCTTCGCCTCATAAACATGTCATCCCCGTGATGGGACTGTCTGAATCATGTCGGGACTTAAAAACGCCATTAAATGTCAGATGATACCGCAAACATTTCTTTAAGGAAATAAGTGACCTGTGAGCAGAAATATGGACAGAGTTGATGTAATTATTGTTATGCGAATGCTTTGGGTTGATGGAGAAGAGCTGGTGCCAGTCTAGTTTGATCAATCACCCACTTTATAAATAGATGAACTTTGGGAGTTACTCGGTTTAGCCACATCTCTACATGGTAGTCATGCCAACAGAGCATATTGAAATGACTCCAGGGAGTCATCTGATCAGCATTCATGGCTGAGAAATTGATTTAATACAGTGCAATGGCAACAGAACATACTCTGCCCAGAATTACTCTTACTTTTGAAAGACATGTCTTAAGTCGCTGCACCTTTCAACTTGTTCATACATCCCTGTGGGGGACTGACAGCCCATTCTTTAACCTGTAAAGCTCCTCTTAATATAATGTCATTTAGAGGCATAATTCACTTAACCATATATTGGAGACACAATTATGACAAATGTCTGAAATTTCTGAAATTTTTGAGGACGCCTTTATTTGTACACATGCTACAAAAATGTAAAAATTTTTTTATTGTAAAAATGTAGAAGTTTTCTGTTACAGTTAGAGTGTGGGTTAGGGTTAGTTTATGTTGTTTAGAACTAGCTGTGTATAAAAACAATAGAAGTCTATGGAATACCCATTGAGATAGATAAGTTAGTGTGTGTGTGTGTACGTGTGTGTGTATACACATATATACAGTGCATGTATATATTTTACACATGGATTTTTTTGCTCAGCTGATCTTGGTTAACTCACCACATGACCCTCACTTCCTGTAATCCTATAATTAAGATTATCAATGTTCTCCAAACGCAAGTCTAAAGTTATCTTGATTGCTTTTTCTGCTCAGCTGGTTTGTATCTTGCATGGCTGCATTTCAAGTGCAGCCAGAGATAAGTGGACTTGGACGGGGCATGACAATATCCATGACCTCAGTTTTTCCTGTCCATTGTCTGTTCTGGAACCGCTTGTAACACGCTCGTCCTCGTTCATCTGTTGTATTGTGAGCCGTCAGCATCCGCCACTGCTCTCCATCTCTCATATTGTGCTATATGTGAGTTATGTTGCAGAGAGAATGATTCATTGCTAAGCTGAAGAACTCAATGCCTCATGTGAACTCCCTCATCTCTGCATCTGTGAACTCCTCTGTGCATCTCCAGGGCGACACATCAGAGAAATTCAGAAAATGGTTGGTAGAGTGTGACATTAGCAATGATCATGGGTTCGATTCCCAATGAACACAATTGCTGATAAAATGCATGCCTTAAAAATGCTTATGTGTACTGCTCCTCAGATTTCTTTGAACTTCTAGTAGTTGGTAAGCTGTTGTCCATACATAAATTGAAAAATTATCTCATTCACACAACCAAAAAACACCTGCCCTCCATTATATTACCAGCTTGCCTCCTCATAAGTTTTGCACAGATGTGGTTTAGCAGTTACCCAGAAATTGTCAAGCACTTTGGTGCTTTTCCACAAATTTTAATAAGCTTCAACAGAATGAACATTTTGCAGTTTGCCACTAGACTAGACTAGGAGGAGTGTTGTCTCGTCTGTTTCTCGTAAAGCAGTACATAACATAAATTCACACTTATACATTTGCCAGGCGCTTCCAAAGTGACCCACAGTGCATTAAAGATGCCCATTTTTTATCAGCATGTGTGTTCCCATAAACCCACAACCTTTGAGCTGCAGTGATACAGAAGCACAGGTTTAAATTATGTTAAACTTTAGCTTTTATTGCTCCTGTAGTTGAACTGGTAGAACTTGCGTTAGAGGTGCAAAACATTGTGGGTTCGATTTCCAGGAAACGCACATACTTAACAAATGTATATCTTGAATGCACTGTAAGTCGCTTTGGATAAATGCATCTGCCAAATGCATAAATGATAATGTCTGTGACATCTCACATCTCCATCATTAAGACTGTTCACTCTGTGTGGGCATTAAATGAGCTTGTCACGTCTCAGAACACTGCGTCCCACTCACAGTGTTGATAGTTCCACAAAACCAATAACATCAGAATTCTTGAGCAACCGCATATTTAAAAGTTAATGTTGCCATTAAAATAAAATCTGTTTTATAAGAGAACCTGTTTTTCAGTAGTCTAGTGCACCACCGTGTCAATACCTGGGTTGTGTCTTGAATTGAGAGGAGGGGAATTGCTTAATGATTGTAGTGTATTGATCACAGTGCTGGATTGATTTCTAAGGCCACTTTATAAATAATGGCTTCTGTTAATAACATTGTACTGTGTGGGCTCTGAAAGGAAGCATAAGTCATTCTGACAGATCAAATAAACATCTTAACTAGTAGAGACTTTCACTGCCAGTCATGTGGCATGAAGTTGATGTTATACAGTGGCCCCAAGACATATTTGTACACTTTGAAGGTACAGGGTGGGTTGTGTTGCATTCAATGCAAAATATTAAATGAAGATTAAATGATAATACATCTGCAAACAGGTGATGTTAAACATAATTTATTTACCTACTCATCGAGTGCTTTTCAGATGATGTGATGTTCACACTGGTGTGTTAGCAGGATAACCAGAACTAGTTCACCACATTAACTCTGAACATGTTTCACAAAGTTTGACATAAAATCATAAATGTTACGTTTGGCTTTATTTTAAATAACACTATTTCTATTGGTTTACATAAAAATAAAAGTGAAACATTTTGTTTAAAAACTGTATGTGCTAAATGTTTTTAAATGAATGCCGCTTGGTTTGATGTTTTGTTATACAATGCAAAGACTGTAGCTCATTTGGTAGAGCATTGCGTTAGCAGAGCAAACGTTGTGGGTTCGATCCCAGGGAACACAAGTACTGATAAATGTATACCTTGAATTCACTGTAAGTCGCTTTGGATAAAAGCGTTTGCCAAATGAATAAATGTAAATGCATTTAAAGTTAAAAGAACAGACGTTTTTCTCTGAAACATAGATACAACACAGATCTTTTGCTCTGCTCATTCATTGGACAGTAAGAACAATTAAAGAAACAGAGTCAAAAGAACATTTTCTCGAAGATAGATTGTGACCTTGGTGTGCCTAGTCTCTGTTGATGATCCTTTATCCAACGATCTTTGAATTTCATAACGTTTTGAGTCCAGCTTGTATAGCACCATTGTATGAATGCATTATTGCCAGCAGGATACTGGTGTGGCACTGAAATTTGTTTGATATTTGAATAATAGCCTCACTGCATCTGCCTCTGTAATGTGTAATAGTGGGAGCTTTCAGCCGATGCTCAATAGTCAAATCGCCTTCGCCCACTTGCCTGATAAGATGTTCGGTTTGCTTTAAACCATCACGGTTGACACTTTCTAACTCAGATGGGGTACTTACAAAACAGACAGCATGGGCTTATCATAATTCAGCAGTGTGCGTTTGATGTCTTCTGTTCTCAATCATGAGCCTTTTTTGCATGCTAATTAATATTACGTGTCTGTATTGTGTGTTTAGGTGTGTGTGTGTGTATTACTTGTTTTCATTGTGTGTGTGGATTGGCCGTTATGGAACTGGCTCATCTACTTTTGAAGAACCTTCTTTTTATAGAGGTTCAAATCCAACAACAAAAGCAAAAATAATACCTGATCAGCAAATCTTTTGTGTTTTTCACCACAATGAGGTTTTTGAGCGCAGTTTCAAGAATAGATATCTATTATATAGATATATTTGCCACGTTGACCTACATTATGCCAAAGGCATAGCTCACAAACATATGTCTGGTGTGAGCTCCATATGACATCCATAATACATTCACAAATAATTTGAAAGGAAACATAAGCTCTGAAAGGAAACATAATATCTATATATAGTATATCTATATATAGTATATCTATATATAGTATATACTATATATAGTATGTATATAGGACCTGATTTCTATCCAAGAAAATGTAAGATGTAGGCTTGTCTCTGTGTGTTTCTTATGTAATTTGTATACTGCAGTAAATGGACAGAGACTGAGTTTGGTATGCTGCTTGTAATTTGGAAGGGTCAGTATGTGTATTTGACTTCTTGAAGTATGTGTATAACTGGTGTGGTTGGGATATTTGCTCTTTGATTAAAGATGCACAATATTAAGGTCTTATTTTCTTTCTCTGAATAGCTTCTGGCTTAAATATCTGAATTTGTCATAAACGTCACCCACCATGCTGTGTACTGATAATTCAGGCTCAAACAACATCTGTTTTCCTCACAGAATGGGTGAACATTCATAATAACATGCTATTGTTGTTTCTCACTTCTGCTTTTTGTCACATTATCATAACGTGTCCTGCCCAGGTGGAATAAGGAAATTAAAAGAAATGTTTTTGGCAACATTAAATTGCTTGCATATTTATAAATAAAAAAAAAAGAATAATGTCTTTATTTGTCTTATGTGCATTTTGCTAGCGATTATGGCGGGAAGTCGCTAAACAGATGTGACACTTTAGCATGTTATTTCATCTTCAAATAACACAAACCACCCCAGTTAACTAGTTGCTAAATGTGTGGGAACAGCTCTGTGAATTTGAAATGAAGTTATTGAAATTCTTTTCAGCATAAATAAGCCTCTATTTTATGCAAATGAGGATTATTATAGATTGTGACATGTTTATAAAAGTGAGCACCATTTGCTTGCCATAATTAATGTTGCATTATTACTGTAGAAAGCAGGCAGGGAGCAGGATTTATTTAAAAGAGATGTTTGTGTACATTTATTGATTATGACGACAGTAATTCATCAAATGTGCATGTGTTGCATTTTAAAGAGAAGTTTCAGGTGTCTAAATTGCAGTGGTGAGACAGTATGTTCTATATTTTTATGCATCCTAGCATAAAATAGTGTAATTCATGATGACTTTCCTTCATGTCTTTTAGCACTGATTCATTCAGAGCAAGAGGTCAAAAACACTACAGATTATGTCTTGTGTTATTTTTTGGTTGTTGCGTGAGCACTAACTGCTACGCTAGTCATGCGCTACCCTCTTTCTTCAGCAGGGATATCAGATGTGTTCCTTTATTATTGTTGGGTTCTCAGAATGTTGGCTATATTCTCTAAAAGTTCTCTTAATGTCTTGAAAAACTGAATTTGCAGTAATGTTAGTAGGACTTTCTAATTTCTAACCTATGACATTTTTTAGTTGTTAGTGGAATGTTTTAAAAATGTTACAAGTTAAAAAATTTTTTATTCAAATATTGTTTGAATAACGTTCTTACAACAAAGCAATTAGGTTAAAATGGATGTTTTGAACATTTCCAGAACATTCAAAATAGCATTTTTTATGTTTATTTGTTACTTAATGAAAACGTTCTCACAACCTAAAATTTTGAGGTGGGATGGCGATTTTTTTTTTGTGTTTTAATCAACAACTTGATCACTCCTTCTCAGTCTCCTTTGTTTAGGGCCATGTCAGTCAGTCCTTTGACATGTTTGATTCTTTCTCTGACAGCACAAAAATATTTAAATTATTCATCACAACAAAAGAGCTCTTGTGGAGAAAAGGTTACGCTCATGTCCGACATCAAAGCAGCTGTCTTTCACAACCCCTCAACTTGTGATGCCTAATTAGCTTGTCTTGTCTATCGGTTAATTCTCTCTTTCTACTCTAATGAATATATTCATAACACTGAATGCATAATGTGCATAATCAATATTGAAGGGGAAGAAGTGGAGGCTATTATTACAAGTGAATGGTAGCAGGTTGCTAAGAAACAGAACATATAGCGGCAGTCAGAATAAAGTGTGCATTACACAAAAGCGATCACTATATAGTGCGTCTGCTCCCATCATTTTGTATTTATTGTTTGAACAGTGTGAAATTGGTTTAGTTGCAGCTGGTAATATTTTGTGCAATGCCTGAATAAGCCCATTGTTAGTTGAATTGTGTTGAATGGCCCTCACATTATTTGTTTTGAGGAAGTCTGATGTCTGTGGTTTCCACAACGACCACCGCTGTGCTTGCCAACCTCTGCTTTGTGATACCCACAAACCAATTCTGCAAGCTTGACAAAAACGTCTTCATGAAATGCATTTCGCAATGGTTTCATCCAATTTCAAACAAAGACTATAGATTTAACAAGATGCCTAAGTTCTGTTACTATGAATGGGGGAAACTGCAACACTCAGTTTGGCCGCTCTAGCACAGGAAGTCCCGCCTACTAGTAGAAAGAGCCAATCATCAGTCGTTAAACATTAACATTCTCTGGGGGAGGGGCTCTGTATTGTGTTATGAGTTACTTGACCGCCTTTACACATAAACAGTACCTGAAGCGATCTGCAGAAACTTGTTTTTATAGCACAAGCTGAGCTTAAGAAACAGAATTTATGGTGCAGTTGATGTCAGGTTTAATGGATGGATTAAATATATTGTTTTATTGTGACTTTAGACAGTGATATAGACTATCACTATAATATTGATAAATATTATCAAGTAGATAAGACTTGGTCTTAAATGACTGAAATAGCTGCCTGAGGGCGTTGCAAAGTTGGGCACAGAGTGCGGAGGCTTCCTTAGAGGGACTTTGCTTGAATGCTCTTTGGTTGCTATAGAAGCAGTCATAACAGTTAGCAGAAGCGTAATTGTGGTCTAAATGACATGTTTCAATAAACAGATTCTCTTCTTGTCCTGAAACCGTATCGTAATCATGTCAATCATTTTAGCCCAGACATGTCAGCGTTTAGTAATGCTTAGCAATTGCTTAAAGACCACAGCTGCAAGAGAGCCCTTAAGTTAAGTTACTGCAAAGTTTTTAAAGTTTTAACAGCTTAAAAGTAAGTTTAACTGACTCTTTCTTATCCATTAGAAGATAGTATTGCTTCATCTACACAAAGATCAAACTAAAAACATGTTACTTTAATGTTTTAATTCAGTGACAACAGTGACAGTTTTCCTTTAAGTCACGTGCTGTAGATTTGTGTCAATCTTTTTTTTTAAGTCATTGTTTATCAGATACTGTTACTTTTTGGTATTTTTTGTGTTTTGTATTTTTGGTATTTTGTTATGTGGTTTGTCTCTGCTAATCAGCTTGTGTGTCATTGATTTTTTTCCTATAGATAACTAATGATGGCGACATGGACAGTGATGTGTATGAATTGATGGGCAGAGCAGGTACGTTTGATGTGATGAATATATTACACAAGATGCATTTAAAAGTATTGAGTAATTAATCTCCTGGTGTTCTGTGCACAGAGAACCTTCAGGTGGAGGGTTCAGATGAGAAACACAGAAACGCTGAGGATGATGAGAATGTCTATACTCCTCTGGGTAGAGATGATGAAGAGTATGACACTATTTTCTCATCCAGCAGCTCTGCAGTAATAGCGAATCGCCCCCCCGCGCCGACCCCTCGACCTGACTGCCTTTCCACTCCAGAGAATAAGACTCTATTCATCGCACAAGGTTTGAATTTTCAATTGCCTGGACAGCAAATTCTCGTTTCATTCGTTTGCGATTTGTATGTGGCTTAACAAACACCAGTGTATTAGTTTTGCTGTGACAGGAAAACACTCTGTACCAAATACATTGTGAGCGGGCAGCATTTTAAGCTGTCATAGATGGGCCCAAATGCAAACCCAGGAAACATTCTCAGAACATTGGCTAAGTTCTCCTAAAGTTATAAAAGTTATGAACTTTCTCTGAAAGTTTGGTAAACTTCAGCTTTCAGGAGAAAATACTCAAAAATGGTGTTGACTGATGAATTTGCACATGGTTTGCCTTCATATTAAAAACACCACATATAAACAACATTACAGATGAGATTTTCATTACAGAGGGTCTTTAAAAACTATTGATACAAAATAGTTTAGTCTAAGTTTTGGAACAGACTCATTATTGAAAACTAATTCTAAGCGCTAACTACATCATTTCTTCCACAAAATCCACAGAGCTCATAGTCTGCTCATTACAACATAGACTGTGTTGCTACATTGGCCCAGTTCAGTCAGTCCTCCATGTTTATAAATTCTTTAATAGACTTGGGGAGAAAGCGACCCAAATTTGGACCGTTCATCATAGGCAGCAAGATCTTAAATGTTCAATTTCAGTTGCATTAATAATTCAGTAAGATAAAGGTACCAAGTGGCTTGTATTGTTAGAGCTTCATAAATCATTTATACAATCCTGAACCAGTATCCATAAAGCATCAGCGCAGCAGTGCTATTGCCAAATCACACTCGCTTTTTGATCTTCTGTCAGAGCACAATCCAATCTTTGCTTCAGGTTCTTTCGTAATTTAGAGCCCAATTCCTGCTCCTCTAGCCAGACAGCATTAAATGGCTTAATTTTCTAAAACAAGACACATTGCATTCTGCATTTAAACTTCTTTGTTGCATTAAAGGTAGGGTGGGCACCCCAAAGACGCTAGCGATAGCAAGCTAGCTGTGAAAACTTGGTGCTTCAGAGTGTTCTCCAGGGCCACACCTCCTCCAACAGCGTGCGGAGGTATGCAAATAACTAGTATGACAGTCAAGTAGGACATCCTATCATTGCATTCGGACCAAACCCAGTGATTGGACAAACAGTTAATGGTCCTGCGCCTCCCACAGACGAGATATAAACATTTTTAGAACACTTAGTGCTATCAGGATGTAAAGTGACTTTCAACCAGCATAACAAAAAATGTTTCTGGAAAAAAAAATCGCCTACCCAACCTTTAAGGCAAATCGCAGACATGGAGAAAATTGTCCCTTACAATGCTAATCTCACCACCTACATCATTGCTATTTGTATTTTTCCAACCGTTTCTGCATCACCTTTGACCAGCACTTATAGAGGAACAATTGCCTAGCAACTAAAAGTTAGCAACACATCACACTGTAGCAGAAACGCACAGCCGTCTCTCAAGCTAATTGTCACTGTTTCGTTGGAGTCATACAGCGTTCGTAATAGCTCAAGTCTTCTGTTTGACACTAGAGTCTAAGCAGCTAAGTCTAATGTGTCTGTGGGTATGAGCCAGTTTATGTGTCATTTGGACGACACTGCTGTCAGGCAAAGCAACGAGATATATTTACGACACTATCAGAAGCTGTTTTGCATAAAACAGATGGTAAGTAGCTAGTGTTTCTATGGCCGTCTTGTAATGGCCTCATATTTCACTTTTTAATATGGAGTAGATGAAAACATGCATTGCAGAGGCCTACGTTCAGCAAATCTCTCTATTTCTCTTTATTTGTCTGTCTGTCCATTTCAAACACACAATTTTACCCCAGTTTTTTCTTTATCTCTGTATTGCATAGAGATAATTACTGCTGTGTCTCTTTCTATATCTTTCTCTTTCAGTCACATGCTTGTGAATATAGTTCCCTTTCATTTATCACACTTAAAAAGACTTCTGTTTGCTTGGTTGAGATGTCCAGCACTCAAGAAGATTGCTTTTTATTGACACAATCAAAATGTATTGGACCAAAAGATAAGAGAGAAAAAAGCAACAGGTACAGTATTGAGAAAGCTTTGCATTGCTATAACACCTCAAACACAGATAGCCCAAGTTTACTGCAAGTTTTATAGAGAATTAAATGAATGGCCTTAAATTTATTTGCACCGCAGAACACATTAATCAGCTAACAATTTTTGGTTGTAAGAACATTTCCCTAATGTTTCCAATAAGTAATAGAAACGTTAATGTTCTAGGAAGGTTCAAGACGTCCGGTTTTTGTGATATTGTATTAACATTGCTGCTTGGTTATACGAATGTTATTCAAACATTTTTTAATTTTGAAACTTTACAACATTTTCAGTTTGTAGGATAGATAATGTTAAAAACTTTGAGAGAACTTTTATAGATTGTTAGCCAACGTTCTGGGAATGTTTTCTGTTAGCTGGGTAAATGGCCTTAAATATATTTGGAATGCACAATGCACAACTTAAAGTTAAGTAACTTGAGGCATGTCATTCATTTCAAGCATAAGTAGCAAAACTCAGTTCTGAGTTTCAAAGCAAGGAAATCATGTATATTTACTCATTCACTGCATCTGCAGGGTGTTGAAGGGCCACAAGTCTTGGGGGGGCGATATTGGGGCCGCTACTGTGTAAGAGTCAGATTTCTCCTCCTGTTGTGCAGTGTGTGTGTTGCTGCGGTGAGTGTGTGTGTGTGTGTGTGAGTGTGTGTGTGTGTGTGTGTGTGTGTGTAGTGCTGCGGTGGTAAGCAGGAGTTTGCGTGTGTGTTGGATTTATTGGGGGTTGGGAAGATTCTCTCTGCTGGGAATACTGTGTGTCATAATAAAGCGGTCTTCACATGCCCCTCCTTCCTAAAACTAAAGAATAAAGAATACTAAAAAATAGATCTTTATAATAAGGAAACAAACACAGAATCATTCGTTGTTTAGCGTTAAGCTTATTCCTATTTACTAGAAATCTTTTTACCTCAGCAGATCCCACCTCACCACAACATATGCACATATGTACTCACACACGCACACACACACACACCGGTTAGGCCACTATGACAGCATCTGCAACCAATCAGAGCAGCTCAAGGGGCCAAATAGGGCCAGCATTACACATTACACATGTTTTCCATCTCTCTTATTCCACAACATGAAAATACAAAGAGAAGGAGAGAGAGAAAGCAATGTTTTTCCATCCATTTCTACAGAGGGTCTTTTCGCCTACGCACTGATCAGATTTCTTCGCCTACTCGGGAGGTTCAGAGCCTCCAGGGGAGGGGCCAGTGTGTGCCGTGCTTCTGGACTCCAGCTAGAGCAACTTCACAAGTGTAGCATAACACATGATAACAGATAATGAAAGCCAGGGAGACAGATTCTCACAAGGGAGAATCAAAGACGATTTCCCAACGGTGCCGGGGAGATGCATACTTAAAAATCCCTGTAACAGCAGCTTTTCAAAAGAGATGTTAAAAAAAAACAGTCCTCCATGTCTATAAGAATGTCTATAAGAATGTCTGTTTTCCTGTATCAGTCTCTCTTTGCAAACAAAAGATCAACTGATTCTATATATATATATATGTATGTATGTATGTAAGACAGATAGACAGACAGACAGACAGACAGACAGACAGTCAGTTAAGGTAATTCTGTTTGTATTGCGTTTGTATTAATAGATCTACGTCAGCATGTTTTCGAATTCATGGCTCCACCTGGTGGACTGTTCGGGATAATACAGGCACATTTCCAGAGCTGTGTTGTGTACTGATGTAAGTACTGCAACTATAACAATGACGTACTGCGTTTGTTTTTTATTGTAACAGTTTTCAAGAAGAAAATGTCACAAGGAGACGAAATGCTGTACTCTCTTCCTGCAAGACAAGGTAGGAATATCTGTCTGTACGTCTGTCTACCTGTATCTGTCTGTCAGTTTAAAATAAGTAATAGATGATTAAATAACATACTTTCAACATTTTAATTGCTGTGTGGTCTCCATGGTGACAGCAAAGGGGAGGGACAGCATCTCATCCACTTATGACACCTTCATGCCCAGTCAGCCTCCAGGCCTGGACGAGCTGATCAAACTTCAGGAGCAGGTGAAGACAGGCTCTCTCAGTATAGATGAAGCTCTGGACCGATTCAGTGACTGGCAGAGGTTACAGAGAGGAACGGACAGCGTCCAGCAGGTGAGTTTAAGGAGGCCTGCGTACTTGGCGGCCATCTTTTCCAGCCATTTAAGTCATACAACACTAAGTCTCATTTACCTGAATGGGGAAAGGCGGATATCTCTGAAACTGCTGGCCAGGGTCACAATAAAACAATATATTTCAGACCATCCATTAAACCTGACATCAACTGCACCATGAATTCTGTGTCTTAAGCTCAAACTGTGCTCTAAAAACAAGTTTCTCCAGATTGCTTTAGGTAGAATCCAAACTGTCAAGTAACAATCTGATCGATTAGCAACTGACGATTAGCTTTCTACTAGTGGGTGCGACTTTTCTTCGTAAAAGCGGCCATATTGAGCGGCACAGTTTCCCCCATTTATAGTAACAGAACTGCGGCATCTTGTTCATTCTGTAATCTTTGGTACAGCACAGTCTTGCTGTTGCTTGTGTGTATATAAAACTCTTATGGCCCTGTGAACTTACAAATAAAGCAGTCTTATTACACTGTTTGTTTTGCATCCTTTGTACAGTAAGGGCAATAAATAAAAATGACAAAAATGTAATTGTAGTAAATATAAGGACTGTACATACAGTACAATGTAGTAAAATGTAGTGTATAATGAGACTTATAATAATGAGAGTTACTGTAATTACTGTAAGTGAGTACAGTATTTGTGTTTGGAGTCCTCTTTATTCAAACTGCCCTACGAGACTGAGTATCCCAACCTGCCCTCTATCCAGCTACACACACACACACACACACACACACACATTTTTTTTCCATTAAACTGCTTTCAGACAAGTTTTATTGCTTGGCTATTGAATCCTGTATACTCACACTTTAAAATAACCTCCATTTTCTGTTCGGAAATGCATATTTATAAAGATTTATGGTGACATTACAAGTGTTTTCAGCTGTGCACTCTAAAGCTTACAGCTTAAGCACAGGAGAACTGGGGAGAATCCAAACTGCATTTCAAGAGCACTGTGGGAAAGGATAACCCACTCACAGTGTCATTTCAAACACAAGCAAACTAAATCCTTTCATAAAGGGTGACTCTTTCATATGCAATGGTCACAGGAAGTCATTTTTCTATTAAAGATCACGTGATCCTAAGTGACTGGCTGTTTAAGATCTCACACTCAACAATTGTCAGTGGAAATTGGTTCTTACTTATATGCATATTTTCATATTCATTTGGATTTTGTGATTTCAAGACATAGAGGCTGTATCTGATGCAGATTTTTTATTTGCCATTTAAACAGATCTAAACATGAATTGTCAACACAACATTCCATTTCAGCTTTCAGGATTCTGAAGTACTGAATGGAATTTGCTTTTAATGTGTAGTTATGACTCACTGCACTGTACTTACTGTACATGACTTATAGTACCTGCTTGTATTTTAAAATATTCTACTTGCTTGTAGGACGTTGGTTTATATCCAGAGAGATTTACAACATAGTTAGTACAAAAACAGCTTACACTGAACACCCCGAGGTTAAATACCTTTAATGTTGTGACAAAGCAGAACTCTGATCCTAGTGGCCAAAAACATTAATCATGTTGCTTAACTTCAATGGAAGACAGCTGTAATTCTACATAGTAGCAGTGTCATAAATTCCATTATTAAAGCCTGTTCAATTTTGTTGTTCTCAGGAAAAAATACAGCAACTGCGTGCGAGTATCATCAACAACAGAGAGATTAACGAAAGTGTCTATGGTACGTTTTTACAAGTGTACATGTATTTGAGATAAATCATTTATTAATGCATGTATACATGTAGGAAATTTTTCATGCTTTTAAACATTTACAAAAATTTGTTTAAATTTCTGATTGTAATTTGCATTAAAAGTTTTTTCTTAAGAAAACATGAGAGATTCCTGAATGCAAAGATACAGAGAGAATCTGAAAGAGAGAAGAGAAGTAACCTTGGTTAAGCAAGACAAGAGTTAGATTCAGACCTGAAGTACAAGTGTGTGTGAGTTAACTGGCTGCTTTCTTCTCTGTCAGATAAAATCAGCATCGTTCATCACACGTCAAGTAAGTGTCCTGCCATAAGACTCCAGAACTTCACCTTATTCTGGTTACTTCAGCTCTCTAGCTGTTTCCTCCATATTTGTGGAAATGTGGATTTTGTGTTTCAAGGGAGCTGTTAGCCAGAAGAATGGTTTATACACATTAGGGCATTAATCTCCTTACAGTCTCTGGGAAATTGTTCATACAGTAGCTTTGTAGCTGGATGTCTCTGCGTTAACATAGTAACAATATGTAAATGTGCTTGACTGTAAGAGCAATTAATTAAACTATTTAAAAAGTTCTTTGCAAGTTTTTTTTTTGTAAGAATCAGTTTTTGCTTTGTGCAATTTTTTTGGCTGGGTATTTTCTTGCACATTAGAAATATTCTTAATTAAGGTCTTACATTAGAACGTTCTTGAGGTCTATGTAGAGCTTTCAGGTTTTTTTGTGGATAGTTTTCTAAAGAACCAAAAATATAGTGTTATTTACATTTACATTAAGGCGTTTAGCAGACATTTAGCATATAGTGTTATTTGTAAAACTTAGTTAAGTCAGTTTAAATTGTAATTTTGAATTCTAATTAGAACCTTTATTTTTAGGTGTGAACAGGGAAACAGTGTTTCCTGGTGGGGCATAATAAAAGTGTCTGATTTAATTAGCAGGACCTGGGCTGTATTGTGTTTTAGGGAACAATTCCTGTATTTTTAAAAATGATATTTTTTTATTTAGCCGCATCTTCAAACGAGTGTCGGAAAGCGAGCCAGCAAATGGAGACAGATTTCTACAGCAAACCTCTGAAAGGCCAGAGTGTGAGTTATGAATGACGTTATGTTAATATGTTAAAACATTTACTGTTCCCTAAACATACAGTAATATTTGACCTAGCATGTGGCTTCACTCATTCAATTGTCTTATATGTCATTTGATATTATATTATCTGCTCTTTCCACAGTCAAATGTCTTTAAGAAGGCAGACAAACAGTGAAAGTAAGTGGAAACAAATGAAAATGGGCTGTAAGGTCGAATCACTGCATCTCCTTTCATGAGTTTCAAAGTTTACCTGCAGTCTGTGATGCTTTTTGACACAAAATGAGAAGGACCGGGATGTGCAGTTTTAACCTTTTATGATGTAATGTTTCTCTTATTTCAGTCTTCCTGATTGAAACCACACTGAACTGTCAAAGAAATACATCAGAGCAGACGTTTAAAAATCACAGTGTGAGTTCATATCCAGTCAGTTGGTGCAGTAACTCATTTCTTCATGTTTTTGTTGTTGTTTATCTTTCTGATTCATTACTGGGCTCATGGATTATGATTAATTTAAACGATGACTGTGGAGGCCGTATGACTGTTTTATATAAAGATCCTTTTGTACTTTAAAATGAACTGCCACTGTTCACCTGGTCTTTTATTTCAGCAGATATTATAGATAAAACATATTTCTAATATTCATATTTCTTTAACATTTTGTCAATTTTAGTTATTATGAATATAAAAGTTCAATAAAGAAAACAATTCAGCATCAGATTCTGAAATAATTCATTGGTATCATCATTGCCTTGAATGTACTTTTATAGTTTAAAATATAATTCCTTATTTTTATAGTTCTTATGGAGTCCTGTCATTAATATTATAATTGTTGTTAAAAGTGCATTTCAGTTCCTATTACTATTATTAAATGTGCATTTCAGTTCCTTAAAACTGTAGTCCATAACTTTTGCCTCTCTATTGTCATCTCTGTTTGAAACATAAAATTGCAGGTTACTTGCTTTTCATTATGTTAAATGTCAGCCAAACTGACAATTTCCAGAAAATCTGACCCAACAGCTAAATTTACAAATCATCATTATATGTTTACAGTTGTGAATCAGCGTAATATAAGAAGACTGTTTTGAACTGATTTATTATATACACGCTCAATAACTGTTTTTGTTTATTTCTAGCCCTAAAAGTTACACATTGCAGCTTTAAATTAAGTACAGGGCTTTTAGAAGTACACTCACAAGGGGGCGCTGTTTCCCTTAGCACGCAGTCGAGGTTTCTGGTTTACCCCGATCTAACGTGTGCTACTGACGGGCATTTTGATAAACAAAAACAAAGCCACTGCACATCCTGTTTTCCCAGTGGACCTCTCAGTACCATACGGATCGCTGATTGTAAGTAAGGGTACAGACAAGCTTCTGGGAGGAAGCGGCATCTACAGAGGAGCCGAGGTCTTCACACCCGCTGCTGTGGCGTCAGGGGACGTGGATCTAATGCGGCTCCACGATTCGAGGCGAAACCCGGGAGCGGCGCTGCTATCCCGCTCTGCCTGCCAACCTCAGCAGCTGGACACATTTGCATTATCAATCATGCTCTTTGTGAATAATATGTGTTAAAGCTTCGCTGCTCTGCTGTGCTTGCGTGAGCCAGTTCTGGCCTCCAGAGATGATTCGGTTCCTGCCGTCCTGGTGGCATTTGTGCCGTGTGTTTGCCTGTCACCTGCTGCTCTGGGAGAAAGATGGGCTTTCTGATCCAAGGGTGGATCAAGCTTCAACATTTCCTTTTCAACTTTGAGAATGTTGCACGCAGGATAAAAAAAGAGGTCCTGCCGGTCTGAACAGGATAGTGACGCCCGGGCCCTCCAATTTTATATGATGTCCTGTAGTGTTAGATGTTAGATCTTGGTCATTTCATCTCCAGCATCTACAGCGTTGGTCAGGAAAATAAATATAATTATTGATACTGCAAGCCGTTTGCCTGTTATGGAAATTCATGAGCTCTCACTTTTGTCAAGCTGGAAGTGAGATGATAAACCCAACACAAAGGATTAAGTCTTCCCTGAAGTATAGAGCTTTATCAGGGGGAGTGAAGGGCAGGATTAGGATTCAGATGTACTAACAATGCTCTCGTAATACCTCAAACTGATAGAGATCCAACCCAGCTGAGGCTCAACGGCAAAACCAATCACAAGAGTCACAGGAAACTCACCCAGCTAACAGGAAACGTTCTCAGAACATTGGCTAACGTTCTCGCAAAGTTATCAAAAATGTTCTTGCCGTAACGTTATTATAACGTTTCTTAATGTTATTTTGCATATATGAAAAATGTTAGTTGTTGTTAGTGGAAAGTTTTAGGAGCGTTACAGAAAGGTTTGCATAACGAAGCAATACCTTTAATACAACTTATAATAAAATGGACGCTTTGAATGTTTCTAAATTGGCATTCGTATGTAAGCATTAAATGTTCTTACAACCTAAAATTGTTAGGGGGGCAGACCTTATCTCTGCCGTTTGATGTTTATCAGACATTTCATTTTGAATTTTGTGATTTGATTAACTAAACTTTCCAGATGCCTGCTGAAAGTCTACTGCTCAGAGTGAGCTCCCACGGTATCGCAGACACACGAGGTCTCTGCAAACACAATCACACACAAAAACACTCTCATCTGCTCTAGTCGCTGGGATTAATACCCGGAATTATACACAGCTGCTCCCCCTCTGCACCCTAATAAAAATCAGGCAATTTCACAGTCAGTGGCTTTCTTTTTATCCCATAATCCCCCTGCATGTGTACAGTATATGTGACCCTCCCCAGGCAAGGGCCAAGACCGTTGCTGGGGCACCTCCGGTTGGGAAGAAGAGCTTTGATTTGGGGTCCTGCCTGGGAAGAACCAAGCGGTTATGAATGGAGTCCACCACAGTAGGAACTCCTCCACCATCACCCATTCTGTATTTTCTCTCTCCAGCACATCAGCTTAAAGCAATGCTGGTGTGTTTGACAGGTATGTCAAGACATTAACATTTAATCAGTCCTGTTTTAAAGCACTAAATACAGTTGCTTTTTCCCGCAATTATAAGCGACAATGATATTCATAGCCGAACAAACAGGCTTAAATTTGGTGTGTGAACAAAACATGGCTTGTTGTAGGGAATCAGCCCAGAATCATTTCTGTCTCAACAGTTCTCTTAACGTTATCCAAGAAAAGTTCTTGGATATATGATACCATAAACCAAAATGTTATTTTTGAGTAGAAACGTTACAGAATTTAAAAATATTTTAATGTTATTAGAACCAAGCAATAGCATGAATAAATAAAAACATTTTAAATATCTCTAGTACATTTTTTAACGTTTTTGTTACTTAATGGAACCATTGGGGAAATGTCCTTACAACTTAAAATTGTTAGCTGGATAGTCTGTCTTTTCTGTGTTTTGAACGTAGCCATGTTTGATGTTCTTTAGTCACTTTTACTGTAGTTATTCATTGATGACGTGTGTGAGAACAGAAAGTGGGCTCAGCTTTAGTTATCTGTTCATACAGGCTGTATCCAGATGTCGTATGAACAGAACAATCCACACCTGTTAGAAAACATGGCGTTAAATCGAGTGTGTGAACATTTTTAGACCGTGTGAGCCATTTTTATTAAACCAATACGAATGGCTTCAAATGAGCCATAAATGTTTAGCACACTTATTTAGCCCAGCGCGTGCTCACAGTCACCACGCAGCTTTATTAGTGTAAATGGCACTCTTCATTAACATGTTGCAAATGGTTTGTCCTCTTAATGTTGAGTGTTTGTAGTGCTAAAGACAATGCATTTAGTGATTGCCAATCAGCATATACAAGAGCCAGGTGTCCTCTGAGTGTGTTAGCATGGGCTGCTGCTCCACAGATGCTTAACAAGGGTTTTGCTGAAGTACTTGCAGAAGAACATCATGTTTTGTGAGGCAGAGGCCTAACTTTTCACTTTAATGCAGCCTAACTTTCAAAATACTCGATATTCTCAAATTCCCAACACGGGTCTGTTAAAATGATCAAGTTATTGAGAGCATGAATCCTTTGTTATATAAAAGACCTTCAAATAGCCTCTTTTAAAGCAAGCCACAAAAATGACGTAGTGTGAAAATGCCTAACACCTGTGAGGGAAAAACTGCAAGTAAACAGCATCAATCACACCTCAAAGAGAAAAAAGTTCCCAGGTTCAAACGGGGTCCAGCTGGATGTGTTTAGAGGAGAGTAAGACGAAGGAAAGAAACACACGTAAGACATCTTTAATGGCTCAATCGTGTCTCGTTGACAGCCATGATATTAAATTGAGATCAAACTGAAACTTGCTGCTCATATTAGATGTCTCAGTGTCTCAAACGCTAATGCTCAGAAGCTACTGGAGTGTGTAATCAAATGTCAAAGAATTGATTTTTTTTTCAATATTGACAACATTAATCAATAAAATAAATATTAATGAGTACTTCATTATGAAAGAAGAATTTGTTTTTTTTCTTTGGAGAAAAACATGAGAATAAAGATATTTTGGGGAGAAAGTGAAGGATGTAATGTTTGGGTACAGCTGGGCACATTTGTCTTTTGCAAATGTATAAAGCCATTTTTGTTACGTTTATAATGGCGTATTAATAAGCCATTATTATTATGTTTGGCTCAGTTTAAAAAAAAAACACAATAGTATAATTTACCATCTATCAGCTCAATCTACAGACTGTAACTGAGCTTTACTTCCTTTGTCAACTTCAAAACAACAGAGTAATGAATGAAAATAGCTCCATAAAGTCTGTTGTGATTTTAATCCTTCACACTTCCTTTTGGCTCTTCCAGCTGGGGTTTTAATCTGCTTGTGCTTCCTTTTGTAAACCTGTTGCAGGCGCAGGAGAAGCTGGGACTGTCCTTCAGTAAGTTCCTCGCAAGCACTTTCCAAAATGTCATTAGCCCCCCCAGTTTCAATCCTACCACCTCTTCTGTCTCCCCAGTTCTGCTGTACTGGTGCCCCCTTCCAGACGTACCCATTCCCCAAAGGCAACACAGCATCTGATGCAAGGGCAAAGGTACACAGGACAGTGTGGCCCCTGCCGACCCCTCGCCCGTCTGATCAGGGGCCAGAAGGGGCCCCTGGAGTGTGGCTGTACCCTTGTGTTCTGTGGCTGGAAGCCCCTGTGCTGGAGCTTTGGGTAGATTAGCTGCACTGTCTCCCACTGCAGGGCTTTTGTGCAGCAGCGCCCAGGCGAGGCCAAGCTGTCCGCGGCCGCAGGGATGCGCTAATTCCTCTGCAGGTCAGCGGCTCTGCATTTTCAAGCAGCTCCTAAAAGGTCACTTCCGTTGTGGAGCAGCCAGCCAGGCGGCGACCATCAGCGTCTCTATAGAACCCCGGTGACTTCACCAAAGTCGGCTCAGAGATTGAATCAAAGACTATGATGATAAACAGGGATGGCTTAGGGCTTTATCTCTTCTTTGTGCTCCACTTCTTCTGAGAGGGAGTCTCATCTTTGAAGCTGATAGTTGTGTTTTCGCAAGGATGTTTTGATTGTTTGATGGCTTCTAGTAAAGGACTGTGCTGTACAGTGGGTTGTGCAGTATTGGGGGAGTTGTGATTTAGTGTGTTTTTCTAAGAGTCTTTGTGATTGAACAAACACAGCAAAGCATGACAGGGTCAATACCAGAACGTATTTATCTTTAATAAATGCTTGGAGCGCTTCCAGACCTTGTGGTTGCTGAAGTTTTTATAACGTAATAAATGCATGCTGAAAGTTTGCTTTGCTTTGTAAAATTCTCTGTCCAAAGCACTGTAGCTCATTCACAGATGCTAATGTCATGAAAAAATTAAAACCATAAAACTAACATCGCAGATACATAAGAGAATTCTTAATGTATGTCAGGAGAGATTTTGTATGATATATGTATGCATTGCTTAATTAAAATTCTCTCATAATTGTGTATATGACTTTCTTCAGCTGAACACAGTTAGTTAAATTAAACAATATAGATACATCATGTTCATGTAAACAAACGGATCATTAAACTCAGCTTCGGGTATAAACTTAAATATGGCGGCATGTCTATAACTTTGAATCCCATTGGTTGTTGTGTGTTTGTGACGAATCACGTATATGAAAACTTGTCACGAGACACGGGAGAACCAATGAGATTCAATGATATTGACGTGCCGCCATCTTAGAATTTAAAGATGGTTATTCTGTTCATCTGTTGTACGCTGCATATTGATCACTAAATTTGCTCCAGATATGAATCTTTTTCTCTCATAAACATACTGTTTTGCTTCAGAAGACATTTATTAACCCGCTTTTCAGTTGTGGGAGAACTAATCCTTTAAAGACTCATCTGAATGCCTCCATTTTATCCTCAAAGCTCCTGGATGGAGAGAGAAGCACAGACAGGCAAAATTACGACAACACAAAACACTCTTAACAAAACAGTGGCAAAATCGCCTATATTTCAATAACAGACCCCCACTCCTAAGAGAGGGTCTCACCAGAATTAGCTGTTCTCCTCAGCAATGAAAGAGATTAATTGTCCCACCACATGTGCAATAATAGCTTGACACCATGCCCAACCAATCGAGTGTGCAATGGCAATCCACAGAGTAATTGAGGTGATTTGGCAAGCTCTGCCTCGCATACATTGTTCCATAAAGACATCACGCTATGTCGCAGGAGGACGGCCCACACATCGCCTCACAGAGACTTTGGCCAAGCAAGTGCTGTAAATATGAACTGGGACATGGAGTGATCAAACAAAAGTGCTACAGAACAAACTCTGTCAGCATTGTGATCCTAACTCAGCTTTTCACCAGCCTGAGCAATAAACAGTCAAAAATCTCCAAGGAATGTGTACCTTAGCTAACAGGGAACATTCTCAGAACATTGGCTAACGTTTCTAAAAGTTCTCTCAAAGTAATCAGAAACGTTCTTGTAGTGTGTTAGAGGAGTATTTTTTTAACATTAAATATCATATATCAAAAATGTTATTTTTAAGTTGTTAGTGGATAGTTTGAAAAAAGTAACGGAATTAAAACAATTTGAATAATGTTTATATAACCAAACCATAATGTTAATATGACGTTTCTAAAAAACTGGGTGTTTAAAAGTAAAAAAAAAAACTGGTTCTTAAAAGTTAAGATTTGTTACTTTGTATAAATGTTGGGGAAACGTTTTTACAACCTAAGATTGTTAGCTGGGGAGGTGTGATTGTTGCCTCTGGCTTAACATTAGCCTTTTGCGCATGTAAGAGATAGCCATGATGTCCTTACACGCCTGAAAATATATAACATAATACACCTGCCCACTCCTCTTTAGAGAAGACAATCCGTTTATAACAGACACACAGCGCTTCATATTTATCTCATGTGATACTTGTGCTGTCAATACAGCGAGCGAGACCTGAATAGGAAAGAATAAGAAACTTGAGACTTAATTCTGTCAATCTAATTTTATGCCCTGGAATAAATGAAAGGAATAAAACGATTGGGAGATTTTCCCAGTTTCTTTCACCCTGAGGCAGCTTTAATGGTTTATTTCTCCAGTTGGAGGGGGGCTGAATCTATCCGAATCACGTAAGATCCTCCTGTCGTCCAGGTTTTCAGCCAATCCCGTCACTCTCTGCTGCTGGACATCGGCCATGTTCTTATTAAATCCTGCAGGCAGGCTGACACGTTGCCCTGCAGGTACAGAATCCCCGCACAGTTTTCTTGCATGTTTATCTGAAAAGTTAACAATAAAAAGCTGAAAGTGGATTTAAAAGTGCATATGGATAAATTATTATTATGTTCTTTATAGCTTTTATTAAATACTACAGTGAAGAGACAACAGGAAATCATATAGGGAGAGAGAGGATGGAATAAGAGGTAGGAAAGGACCTCGAGTTGGGACTTGAACTTGGGTCTCTCAAAGCTTTTACACAATAGGCCCACTTGGCTGTTGTATCCATACATGCTGTCAGCTATTGACCGATGCACTTATGCTGCTCATTGCTCTGGTTTTATGGTTTTCAGAACATCATGTATCATCTTTTTTACATGCATTTTGCATGTTTTTATGCATTTGGCAGGATGCTTTTAACCAAAGCAACTTCGAACACACAACCTATGCGTTGCTAACACAATACACTTTAGTTTTTCGTCTATATTCAAACTCTCATTTATTTATATATTTTGCAGATTTATTAATTTATTTAGTAGTTATTTTGCAGATATACTTTTATCTAAAAATGACTTAGTGTTTCAGGTTATGCATTTTACGAGCATGTGCATTCACTGGTATTCGAACCTGTGACCTTGGGTTCCCAAAGCTCAACTTGCATTGCTATAGGAACATGTTAATATTGCAATTGACTCCTTCCAGTTCATTGTTTACTGCTTTGTATTCATTATGTATAATTATTATTTATTCCATATATATTTTGCCTCTCATACACGTAGCCCAGTAAGACGAATAATCAATAAACTCAACCTAAGGTCAAACCTGAAGTTCTTTTTAGAACAGCGTGCTAATACACCCCGGGTGGCAGCTTTACTGCATTAGTTTTGATAAGCTGAGCTTTTCTCACCTGCAGCCAATGACACTGCACACTTCCATCGGGCCCCATATGCAAATTATTATTAATGGTGATTCATTTACTTGGCATCCTGTGCCAAGCCTGGCTATTAGAAAAGGAGAGCGAGAAGAGCGAAAAATACTCCCATGTTGCGGTTTTTAAGTCCCACCCCTCACCCAGCTTCCAGGGTTGCTATGGAAACTACCAATCAGAGACTGTTGTGGCCGTGTGTTTGGCGTGGGTTTTGGTGGCGCAGGTGGAATGCATATGGAACAATGGCCCATCTGGGTGTGCCAGTGGCGCCCATTTTAATCACACCGTTTCCACGGTGCTGGCTGATGGAGACATTGAGTGGGCTGCTGGGATGCGGCCAGACTTCATTTTCGTTGGGCAGAAATGGACCAGAGAAGGGAAATGTTTCTGTTTTGTTCAGAACCAGAATTCCTTTGAAGGATTCAGTCCATTGGTCATCCAAAAAAATTCAATTAGACCTTTTACGTGATAATTGTAGTTTTTCCTCCGAAGACTGACTGTTCCTTCTATTCAAATATCTCTTTCAGTCTTCCCGTGTCTTTCTGTATGTCAGCATGTTGTTTCGGTGTATTTATTTTTCTCATGTTCTTTTAAAGTGTGCTGTCACAGCTAACAATTTTAGGTCGTAAGAATTTCCAAAACGTGTCCATTAAGTAACAAAAACGTTATAAATGTTAATTTTATAAAGTTCTACAAACATTGAAAGACATTAAATTATTATTTTGGGTGGTTATAAAAAACTTTTTAAAATTTGTAACATTTTTAAAACATTCCATTAACAACTGAAAAAACAATTAACTAACGTTACTGCAGGAGTGTTTTTGATAACTTGGAGAGAACTTTTAGAGAACATTAGCCAGTGTTCTGAGAAGGTTCCCGGTTACCTGGGGTGGGCACAATGAGCTCAGCATCAGCTCTGTGAGTGATAAGTGCGCTCATACTTCCAAGCCACATTAATAAAACCCTAAAGCTAATGCTAACTATTGCTGTGGACATTGAGGATATGTGTGCTTAATGAATCAATCATTCAGGGCACCTTATCAACTGAAGCACATTTATACTGTGAACGGGCCTAGCGCAGGTTAATTAAAAGACAAAAGCCAAGGGGGGTGCCTGGCATCTCTCCTGGTCTAAGCCTGTTTATGCCATGCTTGGGGGATGGGATTTTGGGGCTAGGAATGTAATAATGAGTCCCCCCAAAAACCCAGTAACCTTGTTTTCTACAAATACATAAATAGCTCATAAAGCATGCATCATTTTTTGCACCTGTCCTATGTAAATTTGTCAAAGGCTCATGGGACATCAAACTACTGGGAGAAATAATACTAACTAATGCTGTTAGGCTGGTTAATTTGGTTGTTTGATTTATTTGCCCTTTGATATTGAAATGACATCTAAAGGGCTGTCAAACTATGACATTTGTGAAGTCCCAATCGAGATATCTTGTACTCAGCCTCGTTCTTCTAAACCTGTACGTTAGACCACTGTTTAGGTTGGCAAAGTAAAACAGCACAACATAATTCTTCTGCTTATTCTACTTTAATTCTAACTTTCTGCTCTTCAGTGAAAGAAAGGAAGATATAGAGGTTTAGACTGTCATGAGGGGGACTAAAACCATTTTTTAATTCACTCCCATTTTATTTCTTTACCCATGCTGAGTGACTTCAGCGAAGTGTCTATTTAAATCCAGCTGTAAATGGTTCCTTTACATGACAAATAATCCTGTACTTCGGTGTTCAGTCAGGTAATTTATGTTAAAAGCACCAATCACAAGATGCAGGAGAGGCTCCCGGGAACATCTACATGTGTTAAAAGATGCATTTAAGCCAGAAAGAGCTCATACGCACAAACACACACACGTGTGTATGTGAGAGTCCCTCGAGACACTGCTGTGTGTGTTTAGACGCAGGGGGTCGCGAACCGCCGAAGTTTTAATTAAGTCGCTACTCTTGGCACAGCACACAGCAGATCTACCACTGAGCTTCATCACACATACCCAACCAATTACATAAACAAACCCCACAAGATTTCAGCTGCTATTATCACTTACCTGAATGACATATACTATATATATATATATATATATATACACACACACACACACACACACACAAACATATATATACATACATATTTTGGCATATATATTTGGCAGAACAATTATTTAGCTCAGTATATAAATCATTACACCTATAGACAGTCCCCTAAACCACATATATATGTATGTGTGTGTGGGTTTACTTATCTA
>JAZGTK010003309.1:0-27855 GCA_036877625.1 Ambastaia sidthimunki | reverse complement strand
CATCAGTTAATTCTTCATTGCATCTCTTAATTCTCACATCAGTGCACTTTTTAACACTTTAAACAACACACTGCCTTTAACCGCAAGCCTACAAGCTCAGTCTTTATGCTCAATCACGCGCTAACTGCCAAATGAGCGTTCTCTCATTTATATGAGAATGGAGTATTAATTAGTACCTTAACTAATAATGAGGTACTGTAACAGTAACTAATATGACACTGTACAGTGCAACATGTCGCACCAACAACAATAAAGAGCATCAACAGCTGGTTCAACCGCATTGCAGCAAAATGAGAGCTAAATTTAGTAAGTAAAGGTCAGTGGTTTACCACTGTTTTACAGATGCATTACTGATCATGCAAACTGAAAGAGCAGAGCTTGATTGTAAAATGATTATAAAAATGTATTAAATGCCCATGTAATGTATGATGGTGTTTTATAATGTTTAAATTTATAAAACAAGAATCTGTTTGGAGAGCCATCCAGAGTTTTATTTGCAAACAAAAAAACTGATACATTTCATGAAGGTGTGTGTGTCATTAAGAGCTGAATGGTCAACAAACAGGATGGAGAGTTAAAATTCAAATTGTAATTTACAGTATTTTTTGTCTAATATTTAATGATGTATATTATATGTCTTATTAGATTATTAGATGTGGTATTAGATGTCTTTTCTCAAATAATCAAATACCGTAAGTTCAAATCAAATATTTAATGCCTATTTATTTGTTTATTTATTTGGTAAGCAGCTGTGTATTAAGCTTCATATCGGTGTCCTGATCACCTTGTCAGGGTTTATGTTGACTAACTGAATACATTATCCTTTAGATATATATAGATTAAAATATATTACATTTTTTAATTATTTACATTTTGTCAGTTTATTTTTGGCTAAATTAAATTAAAAGTTTTTTTAGAATAACTAAATGTCTTTTGAAACGAGTGCCATTTCATGTACAGTTGTTACTGAATGGGAACTTTCTTTGTGCCCACAGAGCATTATGACTGAAACCCTCAACATGACGAGCAACTCATCGTGTGTGATTATGTCCCAGTCAGCCAGTCACCTGCTGATGTCAATGTACATCATTGCCTTTATCCTGGGGCTGCTGTTCAACCTGATCACCATTGGTCCCATTATCCAGCAGATCTGCAGAAAGAACATTTTAGGCATCTACCTGCTGAGTCTCTCCATCTCTGATTTTCTGTACATTCTCACCATGCCTCTGTGGATCTATTATTTCGGTAACAACCACAAATGGATGCTCAGCCAGGAAATCTGCAGCCTCGCGGGCTTCTTCTACTACTCCAACCTCTACATCAGCATCTTCCTGCTCTGCTGGATATCCATTGATCGCTGCCTGGCCATCACCTTCCCTCTGCGGGTTCAAGCCTTTCGCCGCCCACGGTACGCCTGGATCATCTGCGGGTTGGTCTATGTTTTTGTCATGGCCATGCATTCTCTGGTGCTGTACCTGGACAAGCTATCAGATCCGTTGGATGACAACGAACAGAGATGCTACGAGACCTTCCCCATGACGGAACGCATCGCCCTCTTCAACCTGATACGCGTGGCCATCGGTTTCCTGTTGCCTTTGGTGGTCATCACGGTCTGCTACTGTTTGATCCCATCCAAGGTTCAGCAAAGCACGGGTGTTGACGAGCAAGGCAAGAGAAAAGTGAGACTGCTGTCTATGGGGGTCATTGGCATTTTCTCCTTTTGCTTTGCCCCGTATCATATTCTTCTGCTGCTAAGATCCGTCGCTTTCTTTTCAGTGGGGGATCAGAAAAGTTGCACCTTTGAACAAGCAATGTATTTACCCTTTACTTGCTCCCTAGCTTTGTCCAGTCTAAACAGTGTGGTGGACCCTGTGCTCTATGTGCTGGCCAGTAATGGAGTGAGAGAGGACATGCGTTTAAGCTGCTGGAAAAACAAGCTGAGACAGGAGACACCAAGCCCTCTTGTTAATTCAAAATGGAGGACAAGAGTAACCCAATTAACTTAAATATAAACTGTCTTTGAAACTGTGGGAGAAATTCAACAACAATTAATTGCACCTACTAAAACTGTGGCGTATTTGCACACACTCCCAATTCACTAAAGGAATTCTTCAAATCAGTGTAAAGGTGCAATTGAGGCTAAAATTTAACTGCACAATGCAATTTTCCATCTTGCAGACTGGTTCTGTTCCACCACTGAAATCCAGGCACCAGAACTGGTCTTTAAAATCTTATGTACAGTGTACCGTACTGGATATATGGACTGTTAATTCAAATAATTGACATTTATCTCTCATTTGATAAAATACTACTGTCATGATCGCATATAAAAAGGACACTCACATTTTGAATATATTCTAATTTTGACTGTCAGTGTATCAGCACATGTAGTTCCTGTTTAAACTGGATTTCAGGAGTGAATTTATGCACAGGGTTTTGTGCTAAAATACAGTTTAGTGAATTCACCCTGATGTTTGTACTCATCTCAGATCCCACTGGGTTCATTTTCATCAAAAAAGGAGGAATTGTTACATTATTGTTTTATCTCAGATAGGGAATATGTCAGTGTGTCCTTGTGACCATCGAGGGGATGTTTACAAATTGTGCTTACGATTTTTTTCTGATACAGGAACTAGATCTCTATCTTTGAAGGACCCTTAAACCACTTGAACTTTCTGCATAAGAGCCGTACTCAGTCTAAGTGTTGTTATTGTGGGATAAATACGCCCTGTTTGTCCTGTTATCATAGTCTGTTCCCTATAACTTACCATTAAAACAGATTTAACCATTAAAAAACATTTAACCTATCTGGATTTATAAAAATAATGTGTTGTAAAGTGAACCATTTAGATGCACAGCATGTTGCTCCTGTTCTTCATATATTCTTCATCATAGTATGCTTAACAAATTCTACTATAATCTCCTGTAATTCACCATATTCAAAGCTAAACAAAATTCATACTAAATAAAACAAAAGCACTGATTGTGACTATAATATCAAATTCAGGGAAGAGGCTGTTTCTGAGGAGAGAAATTCAGTAGAAAATGTTTATGGGGGCTGACAAGGCAAAGCGTTTGGGTAGCATCTCTGCCCATAATCACTCACAATACACTTTGTACAGTTTTGTTCTGTCAGCATGATTGCCTGGTATGGACGAGTGTCTCTCATGTGACTGCACTCTGAACCTTTTGTGAGTCTGGGAGCTGGAGTGCCCATTCCGTTCTACTGTAAAATGCCACGGACCTACTCAATAGAGTGATTTAGGAGCGCGAGAGAAGCAATGAATTGCATCTCTGAGTACGCGATCTGCAGACTGAATGGTTTAAATGACTGCTCGCTTTCACCCGTCGCTCCAGATGCCGTCACGCCATTCGCTGAACACGTACGATGTCATTTAGCGTTGTTCTGGCCTGTTTGTGTTCCGAGTGGGTTTCATTCACACAGTTCAGAACTGACGAAAGAAAGTCACGTTTTAACCGTATTGCGTCACAATAAAGCTAATAATAGCTCTTCTGCATTACAGCATATGATGCTATAGCTGGAGGCTCGCCGCTGAAGGAACTGAAGGAATAGGGATTTAGACGAGAACAGCATAGAACACTGTGTCTGCTTTCCTGCTCTCAAGCAATTGATTTTCACCTGCATGAGATGCAGACAGCCGATGAGATCAGAGAACATGCTCATATAGGAGGATTATTGTATCAACTGCAAATCATTTTTATTAAACAGCAACTGGATGGGGGGGTTCTCATCAGGACACGCCTGGGTCATTTTTTAAATGTTAAAATCATAAAAAAAAGGTATATTTTGCTTATTGAAAATGACTCAAGTTATTTTAGTGCCAACTACAAATTCAATTCAACCACATTCTCATCACCATAAAGCATATGGACGTTTTACCTCAATCAATTATTTTTGGCCCACCCATTATTCCTAATGGTGATTCTCATTAGATTCTAATAACTGTAAATGGGCCGTTACGACCAAATATTTTCTCAGATAGATGGAGCGCAACAGAATGAAACGAAACACTTTTAAAGGCACTTATAATGTAAAACAAGAGGACGTTGTGTTGCAGTCAAAGACATCTATATAGCATATGTATACAAAGAACAGTATTTTTTTAAATGCAGAAAGAAGCCAGAAGACTTCCTGTGTGCCCAGCTCCAATACAGTAATTTTTACAATATTACAGTAAAATGTACTGTAATAAAAATCAGCATTATTTAAACGTAATATGTAAATACTACCAGGAAATAAATATAATTGAATGAAATGACAAATGTTTTATTTGTATTTTGAAAAATGATGGAGATGTGTGAATGCTTATTTGAAATAGACAGAATCAATGAAACATGTAAGAGAAACAATTGAAAAATAGGACGACAGGGTTGAAAAGTGTCATAAGCTGTTGAAAGAATTCAAAGTCACAATAAAGCCATCAGCAGTGTATGTTATGCTTTCAATGACATTATCACAATCACTCTGAGAAATATTCATGTGACGGCACCTCAGAGCTCAGTATGACCTTTTGGATTGAGTCCCTCGCAGGGATGTCTCAAGCCAAACCTAGTGCAAGTTATAGATTCGAAATAAGACATCGCCAGTGTTGGTACCTTTGAAATAGTGCTGTTGTCCTGACTGTTTCTTTCAACTGAGCATGCCTCTGTTATTTCTTAAAGATCCTGGAATATGTCAATTTGTCACAATTTGTGGAAAGGATTGATCAATTCTGCAGTTACAACTCATTATGACAATTAAAATTGATGTGTTTTGATGTATAATTTATGCTGTTGTGGTTTTATTAATTTGTTTCATAATACATTAAAAACATGTTTGATTATTCTAATTATCATTTATATTACGTTTTGCAAAATGGTCTAAATATTGTTGACACAGAGCTACAGGTTAGAGTTGTTTACATGTTTAGTCACTTATCTTTTTCTTATCTTTTTGCTAGACCTCTGAGAAATTTGTTGCTTTAAAAAATGATTTCTGGGAATTTTTTATAGCCAAATCACGTTCACCCATATGTTTCCACAGATTAGTTTCTTGCACAGAGCAGCTGTTCCACTCTGAGCACTCAGTGTAATCAAATTAAAATGATCCTAATAGCGTTTTTAATGAAATCTGAATATTGCAAATAATCATTTGACTGTTTCTTTTGTCCTTGCAAATATTGGTTCAGAACGCACAGAAAGTTCACATTATCATGATTCAAATCACTGTTGACCTCCAACCATTTTAGAATTCAGACAAATGTTAATAAGGTTTGAGAGCTTTGGTGGACTTTCAGAGCATAAAATCTTAACCTTTTCTTCACATAATGACTTCAGAAGACTTGAAATATAGTCCACAAGTGGTTTGAGCTACTTTCATGGTACTTTTTTGATTTGGGTTTTTGAGCTCAAAATTTTAAAATAAAAAGAAACAGGGATGTCAAACTCAGCTCCTGAAGGGCCAGTGTCCTGCTGAGTTTAGATTCAACCTTAATTTAACACACCTGATCCAGCTAATCAATGTCTTCAGGATTAATAGAAACCCGCAGGTGTGCTGGAGCTGGTTGGAGTTATCTCTGCAGGAGACTGGTCTACCAGGAACTAAGTTTGACACCCCTGATTTAGAAAGTGACATGTTTTTGTCAGATATGGTTACCCATACCCGAAATGTGACCTCTGAATTTAACCCATCACTGGTGAGGAGTGAACACACACACACCTGGAAGCATTTAGGGGTTAGGTGCCTTGCTCAAGAGCACTTCAGTTGCTACCTGCTGGCACTGGAATCAAACCAGCAACCTACTGATTACAAGCCCAACTCATGAGGGTAAGTAAACGATTAAAAGAATTGTAATTTCTGGGTGAACTGTCCCTATAAATTTGCCTACAACCAATTAGATACCTTTAAAAAAAAAATTTATTATCAAATAGTGTGTGTTTGTCTGGTCCAGGCACTTTTGATAGCTCAAAAAAAGAGCAACCAAAAAATGAGCAGCCAAAAGGCAGGAGAATTTCCATTCTTTTCCCATATTTCCAGAAGTATTTTTCTGTCATTTGGTCATACTTGACCTGGTGACTCTCATTTCTAGCAGGCTGCAGAAAAATGTACTACATAATATAAGATATAAACACACTCAGCCTCTGTCTCACAGCAATGTTTGGTAAGAGGGAGCACAATGTTCTCTCATAAAACATATCAGTGTCTTTTATCATTGAGTTCTGATTGCTCTTTAATAGATGTCCACTGTGTGGGATACAGACATCATGGGGAGAATGAAAACATCACACATCTCTAATATTATTCTTATATAGACATGTAAAGCCAATCGAAGTTTGTTTTGTTTTTGGAATTGGAGTTTAGGGGCAGGAATATTTGAAAAGAAGATTGAAAAATGTTAAAAAATGGTTGTACAAAAATGTTAAAAAATATAGGCTGTAAATCTGAGCACATCAAAGTACTAAATGCAGACAATTTTTATATACATAATAAAAAAGCAAAGAGTAATACACAGCTTTTCTTGTGAACATTTATTAGTGCTTTAAAGAAAACAATGTATTTGATTCTTATGAACACTTAATGTATCTACCTTTGGATTCCCCACAGAATTGTTAATGAAACCCTGTGTAGCTGTGTAAACCCTGTGTAACTCCCATTTTCAGCAACTCCCATAAACTGGGAGCCAATCAGATTAGAGCATAGAGTAAAATCAGCCAATCAGATTGTAGTTTGACAAGCTCAAGAAAATGCTCTATGGTTTGGTGTGCTATACGCATCAAATGGTTGGTGACTGGGCTTGGCTCATGTCTGAACAGCTTATTTATATATTTTAGGGCAGAGAAACCAAACACTCAAACAAAACTTTGCAGAACAAGTCAATTATTTTAGAAAACCACAGTTCCTAAAATACATGTTATTTGTCTGTATTTATTCACGGTGTATTTAAAATCTAACAGAATGCTGAGAAAAATGAGTGTATTTAGGGATGTTTATATATCCTCAACAGAGAAGTATTGATAAGGATTTGCTTTGTCTTATGTATTTATTTATCTATCAAGAATGTAGTACATGGACTGCTGAGAAGACCTGATTATTGAAAAGGGGCCAGCCTGCAAAGCCACATAATAATCTCTCAGATAATTACTGATAATAATGCAATTTAATAGCACACACCAGGAAAAATAAGTGGTTCACACGTATGCAGCTGTTCAAGGCTATAATTTCAGCAGATATCACATATACTGAAATGATTTTTAAAGCTACACAAATACAACCCGCCTCTTCCATTTTGCGCCTGGTGCGTTTTATCAATTTGTTCAATCGTTGTTGTTTCCTCTCATGAACTGCCATGCAAATGTATGCAAATACATGCACTGGTTACCTTGGGAAATGAGGGGCAAACACTTGAGGTTTCTGTGAAATAAGTGCAAAAACCTGCCTGCCCTGATTGCTGTTCTCAGGGCTGAGAGAACTCACAGCATATTGCAACAGACAACAAACAAATCCATGCTGGACTTTAACTGTGCGTGTGGGTATTAGGACGTTTTGTTTCCCTCTTGTGTTAAGAACATTGGTAATGCTTTCAGATGAAGTCCATATCTGTTTGATGTTGTTGTTGTTGTTATCACTGTTGTTATGGCAGCTGTCTCTTAAGGTCTGTTTTTTCAGGCAAGTCCCCAGATGAATATAGTGGAGGAAAGACTACAACATAGTGCTGCCAAATGGGAACAATCCAAGTGAATATTACTTGAGTGGCAACTTAAAAATGGTTGCTATGGTTTCCCTGAAGCACCGTTTCAAACCTACAATACTCCCTTACAATTCTGTTCTTCTGAGACGTTCTCACTATCAGTCCTGGAGTTTTGAAAGTAAAGTTAGGTGACATTTCTTTCAGCTTACAATGAATGAAGAGAAGAACAGTTTAATGAATGAATGAATGAAAGCAGTTTTATTGCTGGATCAAACTTTTATCTTATATCCAAGCATTGATGAGCATTTTCTATACAGTTCAATGCATTTGTTGCTTGGGCAAAGTGTGTTATTTATTATCTGTTAAAATACTTTCCATTTCCCAGTTAAATGGCAAAGACGCCTATAAGTTATCCAATTGTAGGAAGATTTTTATGTTTTTAAACATGTTGGCTTTGTGGGAATGTCAAAATATTTCCCTGTTTGTTCGAACATCCTGACCAGCGACATCAGCTCAAATAGTGTAACTTTTTTTGAGTTTGGGGCCAATAACAGACTGACCTGTTACAGGTGAGTCTGACCAATAACAGACTAAAGGAGTCTTCAAGAAATATGTTTAAAATCTATTATTTTTTAATCATCAGTTCTGTTTGATGATGTTAATAACATAGAACCTTTGCATATCTGCAAAAAGAAACTAGGAAGGGTTGTAGGAGGGTGATATAATCTTCTGTAAAGCATTTCTACCATGGAGTAAACTGTCCCTACAAAACATTTTGTAAGTATTAAGAACCAAATGTTAAGACAATTTAAAAGACAAAAGACTGTTCAAAACTGTTCTCTGTGGTAATCACCACAGATAATAGACCCTAATATTTCTTTAAAAGTAGATCTTCAAACCTTTTCTGAACTCCTCTACAAAATGGAAACAGGAAACAACAGGAAAACAATTGATGCTTTTAAATGTCTCATATTTTTTTGTAGAGTTCTGTGCCATTAAATAATTTGCAATAAATTAACCCGCTAATAGGTTGAAATAAGCCACATCCTGACCTGAACGTTCCTAATGTTCAGCTTTTTTGATCATGTAGTCTATTTTCCCATTTTTCCTCCATCTTGAGCTCTTCCTGTACTCAAAGCTTGTTTGTTTCTTTAAAAACCACTCAAAGGTTCCTCTTAAGCCAAGAGCAGGTCAGCATCTCATTAAGCTGGAGTCAACTGACGTTAGGATGCGAAAATTAACTCCTAAAATCCTTTCATTGTGCTAGCAGGTCGCTTATCTGACTGATTCTTTTCCAAAAGAAACTTAAAAAGCCAGGTTTGCTTGACTTTGGAACCAATAACAGCAGCTGCTTGACTCAAAAGCTTCTGGTTCAGGCCTGTCTGCATTAGCATCTGAAGTCTGCTGTGTTCCTTCTTCACCGGTTTCCTTTGCAATGCTGCTTTGAGCGTAATGACATCATTAGTCCCAGGCTTTCACTTCACTGATTTTCCTAATATGGTCTGCAGGAAACTAAAATAGACTAGGATAAAAGGATAAAGGTAAAGACTGTATTCATGCTTGTGCTATATCTGGAAATAATAAGATGTTATGTAAGATTGTGCTTATCGGAAAGCAAAATTGCTAATGAGATATGTTTTATCTTAATTGGCTTTACCCCCAATTCAATGAAATAAAACACAAAATGGAGAACTCTTGTTTCCCTGATTTTTCAATGCATAAATGCATTTCTATGTAAGTTTCACGAGATCTCAGCATTGTCTCAAACAGCTTAGCTTTGTCAAGACACCAAGTCTACAATCAGATGTTAGAGAATGTAATTAAACTCAATTTTATTAAGCTCTGTTATCTGAGATATGCTATTCACATTAATTTTGTGGCTCCAAGTTCTTACTGTCTGTCAACAAATGTCTCATTTGTGTCAGTTTTAATTCTTCCTAAGGAATGTTATGAGCAGTGGAGGCCTGTCAGAGGGCAGGAGAGGCTGTGCCTCCTCAAAAACGATAAGAGATGAAATTTGCATACTTTTGCATAAATAATCAGGCATTATGTGAGGTTATCTTTCCAGACTATTAACCTTCAGTATCACTTTAATGAGTCATCAGGCTTGGTTAAAGTTAATACAGCAGGTGAAAAGAGACTTTCAAAATTGCACAAAATATTAATAAATCCAAGTTAAACAAGTGAGATCAGCAACAGCACTCCATAAGGGAGGGAAGGTGGATGAAGTTCCTTCTATACACATACTGTAGCTGAGTAGATGGAATATGATAATAAGATCTAATATAATTTAATTGTTCATTTTATTATTAATTTAAATATTCGCCTCCCTTGAATATTCCCTAATGGAGCACCACGGTTTATAAGAAACATTAAAAATGTTCCTCTTAGCAGCCACATTAAGTTGTTACTTATATATGCTTGCTCATACAAGCCCAATATGGGGTGACAAACCATTACTGCTTCCTGTAGTTTTAATAATGTTTCAGGGTCTTATCATCTATTATGAAACGTGTATTTCGCATTGTGTCTAATGTGCATCCGGCCCTGTATAAAGGGTGGGGGACACCGTATGAAATTAGGAAGGGGGTCCACCAGGTTAACCAGCACAGAATACACAGATTCCTATTAGGAAGCCCTGGGTATACACTGGTAGACTGCTTCTCTCTTCCAGCATGTTGGCATAGATTTTGTAATTAGCATGCAGATCCATTCATATCACGGGCGTGTCTGTTCTGACATAATTGTACAGACTTCTGCTTTATTCATTCTCTGCCCGTGTATGCAATTACAACATTGTGTGTGCCTCTGTTTGTTGATTCATGAGAATTTTTATTACTTGTGTGTCAAGGAAATTCTGTGTGTTATTAGACAATATCAGATCAGACGTGTAATATAAGTTTTGTAATAAATGACAAGACTCTTTGAAACGCTGATGAAAGTGTTGCGTTTTACTTACACATTTACATGGTAACACAATTTTACGGGTCGACCATAGCGAGAGTGGATGTTATCTGCTTGATTGCATTCACACAAATCATAATTCACATTGTCGTAGCGTAGAGCCAGCTAGTCAAACGGGAAACTAAAGATTGTGTAGCCATTCATGTCTGAAGCCAGGTGTGCACTGTGCAATTTTGTGTGTGCATGTGTGTGTGTGTGTGTGTGTGTGTGTGAGAAAGAGACAAAATAGAGAAGGCAGGAACAAAAAAGATGTTCGGTTAGAAATATAATTTACATAAAGTTTGCCCAGCCAGAGTGCAGACGAAACATCATCATCATTGACTCATTTGGGTTTGTGCATCATTTTATTTACACTTGTAAATGAGAGTCAGAAGGAATACAGACATATCAAACAAATTCATGTATCCAGTCTGGTGCAAAAGACAGTTAATGTCACAGAGTCTGCTCTGAATTTGACCCAAGAAATCACTGTGGTGACATAGGCAACAACCGTAAATGACAGACGGGAAATTACAATTTGACCCCAGTTAATGAAGAAAAACGATAAGTATTAGTGTGGCTTGGTTTCTGTACACACACACACACACACACATTTTGAGAGTAATTTCCAGGAAACCTTCAGGGTCATTTTCACATATTCATCTGAATACAGATTGATTTGCTGAGTGATATGGTGTAGTGTAAATGCATTGTAATTAAGTCTATCTTGCAGCTCTGTAGAACCGTCAAAATAAGACATCAATTGCCACTGCTCTCCGAGAAAAAAATGAGAAAAATCACATAATAGCCAAACTACTCGCACTTACTCCTGAGAAATTATCATCAATTTAGCTCTCACCACTTACAAAAGGCCAAGCTAACGCTGTCTTCAGACGATATAGGAGTGTTCCAGTGCAAGATCTCATGCATGTCTCATGGTGGAGTGTGCAGTCCATTACTTGAGGTGAAGGCTGTCATTTGATTGAACTCCGCTTGCTGGAATCCTCAGGAGAGTGTCTGGACTCAAAAGTAAGAGGTCTGAGAATAGTATTCAGAGCAGTGATCTATATCAGAGCAGCAGTGATCCTCAGACATCGGTTAGGGTTTAGAGAAGTTCCTTATCACTTGTTTTCTAGCACAAGTCAAAGCTGAAAGAACAGTGTACGCTGCCAACTGTTTAAATGCTAATGCAATTGGGTCAGAGGTGATGGGAAAGAGGTACCAGATCCAAAACACCTGATATTTCCTAAGAGAGGAAAAGAAAGTGATAAAAGAGGTGTCAACATCTAGTTATGGTTTGCTGTTATTTCCCTTCGGTTTAGTATCTCTTCTTCAACAGATTCAAGCTTCTAGTAAAACCATATAAATCTGTGTTCAGTATCATAAAGATGTATTCATGGTTAAGGAGATATCTGGGGGACTCTGGAGACTAAAACACTAATGTCCACAGCAACATCAAAACAAACCAGAGAGTCTAAGTGTTCTTTCTATTCCTCATAAAAGAAAAACCCAGAGAAAAACCATCAAAAAAGCCTTCATTCTCAGATAAGAACCTCAAATATTGGCTGAAATACCACTCCAGCACTGTGAAACCTCCTTAATGTCTGAGTGCCCCTTCTGAGTAGTCTGTGCAGATGTGTTGCACATCTTCAGAGGCAGCTGTCAGGGATGAAGCTTTCAGGTGATTGGTTGTCCTTCACTGCTACTTCAGATATGAGTGTCAGGCAGGTGGCGGGGTTACGAGAGGCACAGCGAGATAGTAACTCCTGCCCACTTCGCCTGCAGGGACACAGGTAACCCTGCAGGTGCAAGCGGACCTTGCTGTGCAGTGAGGCATAGATAAAGGGGTTATAGCAGGCTGAGCTCATCGCTATCAGATGGCAGCTGACCTGCAACACATTGACATAGCGTTTGTCCACAATCTGGAAGTCAGAGTCTAGATCCAACAGGAGGTTAAGGACCTGCAGGGGAAGCCAGCAGAGGGCAAAGGCGAGCACAGAGGCAACCAATAGGGAGAAAGTCTTGCGTCGCTGCTTGCTCCATCGCTGCTGGCTATGGGTGGGCTCTCCAGGCAGAGTATGTTTGCGGAGGTGCACGCTAATGGCGCAATAAGAGATGCTAACGGACAGCAGGGGGATCATGTAGGATGCAAGCAAGAAGAAGCAGGAGTATAGCAACCGCTGACGATCGGCGCCCAACCAGAATTCCTCGCACACCACCAGTTCCATGCCACTGGGTCGCAGGTCAACGTAGCGTGTATGAAGGGACGGGGGAGCGGCGAGGGCCAGGGAAACCGCCCAGACACCCAATGCCACTGCACCACAGCCCCAAATGGAGATACGTCTCCGTACTGGGTAGGCTACCACAACGTAGCGATCCATAGCAATGGCGGTGAGGGACAGCACAGAGGCAAAGACTGTTGCGCCCTGCAACAAAGGAATGAGGTGACACATCGGACGCCCAAATGCCCAGCCACGTGCATCAAACGCATATGACGCAGTCAACGGCACACAGCTCAAGCACATCAGCAGGTCCCCAGCTGCCAGGTTGCCGATGAAGAAATTGGTAGCATTGTGCAGCTTTTTGTCTGCCAGAATGCAGGCCAGGAGGAAACTATTCCCGACACCAGCTACCACAACTACTAAAGCATAGAGGGGAATAAAAAGGGGCTTGAAGCGCAAGAGCAGCTGCGTCCCTGAGAATTTATCCAGAGGGTCCGTCCGATCTGAAGCTCCAACAGTTGCATTTAAGCCTGCCAAAACTTGCTCCAGAAGAGGATCCATTTTTACCTGAAACAAAAAAATTTGTGAGCAACAAAGATGGCCATCCCACTCACACACACAGTACACACACACTCGGATGATAGTGATAAACTCAGTGTGAGGCTGGCACATGGAAACGCTGTTGCCATGCTCCTGATAGAACCTTTTAAAGAGTCTTCTTTTTCCTTGATGAGACTTGAGCACCCTTAGCACAGTGCAGAAAGACTGCAATTCACAGATCCAATTAATTATGGAAGCTACATTTTTTTCTAGATGAATCATAAGGTGTCTAATTAGTAAGTTATTATTTAGAATTATCCAGAGGAAATCCTGAGGTATTTACCTTTATTTAAAACCACATTGTCTGGTAATGGCAATTCACACGAACGTGCTGATATTAAGGCCTTATGAAAGCAGCAAAATGGGAGGTTGATGACTCTATAATCATTTCTTGAATATATATTAATATCTAACTCTATTAGATTAAATCTATTAGAATTTTTTTAGGTTGTGTGATTGCATGAATACATGAGCACAGCATTCTACCAAAGGCACAGCAGACATGAGTGGAATAATGATACATATTTCCAATTACTATAAACCTAATAAAAATTATAATACTAAACAACACATATGTCAATCATAACCTATAAATTGTTTAAATGTTTAAATTGCCTATAAAATGCCTATAAAATTGTTAAAAATGTAGAATTTGCAAACATTGTTTAATGCTGTATCTGTATAAATTGATATAGCATAACAAACAAACATATAGCAAACAAACCAGTATGCAAGCGTACCCGTTTTTTTCCACAAAGCATATCATCTTTTTGTTTTAGTTTTGAACAGTCATCGAGAAATTACAAATGAAAACTGTTATCAGTGTGTTATTTAGGAAATAATGGCTGATGGTGACATCAGCTGGCAATAAAGCAGTCAGAAAGTGGGTGGTCTAATTGAAATAAAACATGCAGTTAATTGAAATCAATTGAAAGACTGATTAAAAACTGAAATCATGTTCTTAATCATTAATTAAGCTACTGCAATTTTATATAACTCAATTACTCATTCAATCAAATTTATTTTTACTTTTTACTGCAACACTGAGTTATAATGTGAGAAGAACGTTAATTTGAATCTTTTGAAGCATTTTAAAAACGTTTGAAGTGTTTCAAAAGCGTTGCCGCGTAATACACTTTTTGCAAAATGACACAAAGCAAATGACACGTGCGCTTGTTAGAGAGAACGAGAAAGGCGCAGAAAGGGTACCTGCCGCACGAAATCCTAATGTTCAGCAGAGCGCTGTTTTTGATGCCCCCTCACTGTTGCCTCACAGTTGAGATATTGTTCATCTCCACATTTCCACAAAAATGTTCAACATGAACAGATCCATAAATGATCCTCTGTGGTCAGCTTTCCATCCAGCTCTGTGTGCCTAATGTCTTTTAACTGTCTCACAGGAGGAGAGTGTTAGTGATGTAGAGACCACCAACCCAGTGGTCTGTGGTGGAGAGGAGGGGGTGAGGAAAGAGGGAAAGAGAGAGAGAGTGAGCGGGGGAGTGACTCTTCTGTCACTACTGCAGTAACACCAAGACTGAAAATGAGACATAATCCAAATTCTTAGAGCAGTATTTTTCAATGTCTTTTCTCAAAAGGTGCACGCACACAAAGGCTCACATTTCAGAAATATTATTATAAGATCAGGCTGAGATTGTAAGTCTCTCTGTTTGAGATAACTTGACTCTTTTCAGCTTGGTCCCTGCGAGCAGCTGATGATACTGGGAAAATCAGTGCGCTGATGCACATGGCTGGACATAGTAAATGAAATCCAGATACGGAAGACGATGTCTATAACACACAGCCAATGGCAGTTTAAAGCTACAATTTTTGTAGATGGAAAATGCTTCATTCAATAGTACTGCAGTTTAATTACATTTCATTTTGCCAACACCGTTTTAGTATTCAAAAAAATTCTTATCACTGGTCTTGTGTTCATCTCTCAACAGCTGCATATGTTTCCTTTTTTTTAAATATATGCTCACATGACAAAGATTACACTGTTTACCCTATTGTGTAAATGCATCCCAGTGTTGGCAAAACTCAATGCAAGTTATGACTTTAAAAAAAGGTATTCTTAAATAAAACGATTCTTTGGTTCTTCCATTCTGATCTTGACATAAAACTGCAGGATTAAAGTTATAGACTGTTCCTCAGATTTGTCTTCCTAAATTTATTGCTGCTGCCAATAGTTTAAAAAAGATCACCACATTGCTTTTAACCATTTTTCTCATATTTCCCAGAAAACAATGCTGATCAATTTTTCATTCACAGCTCTGGATGTTATATAACAGGGATACAAGGGATGGGGTTTTGCTCAACACCTTAGTTAATGCACTTGTGAGAAAAGCGGCATGTCGAAGACATAATTCCTCCTATAGGCATCGCTGCCTAACAGTTAATCATCATTAGCCTTGTTATCTGCACTACAATGAACAGGCAGCCATTTGTACAATTAGAATGAATGATCACCAGAATTGTCCAGTTTTAAAGAGCTTATAGTCATGGCAATTCTAAGATCTCAGCCATAAACACGTATAAGCAGAATGTTCACTTGTCTGCCCATATTATGCTTTCAGTTTGAAAAAAGCCATAGAGAAGCTCAGACATTTTCTAAATGTAAAATATTGTTGCTCAGAAAAATATACAGTGCAGTTGCAGTTGAAGTTGCAGGTTTAAATCTGTTTTGACTGACATTTTGTAATGGTTTGTAGATATATGATAGTAGATGTATGTGAGTAATGACAATGCATGATTTTCTGATTCCAAATACAGAGCAATACAGTACCTCCCACTTACACAGGAAGAGCATTTTGACTGACATGTAAAGTGGCCAATCACAGTTCTTTTGATTGCATGTGCTGTGTAGGGGTGACAGTATCAGAGATACAGTATATTGACCTGAAGTGCCTTTTATTGTAAGTGACAATAATACAGGAGCTTGATGATGCGAGTAAATACAAGGTTAAATACAAGGTGTTTGCTAAGGTTTAGGATAAGATTGGGCTAACACGAGGTTTGGGATAGATTAAGTCAGATGTGAAGGTAAATGTTATCTGTCAGGGCTAGTGGAAGGTCCAGAGTGGAGCAGAATTAGATTTAGAGGTTTAGATGTTGCCTTTAGCGTTTTACACATTTCTTTGAGTCTCTCTATAATTCAGAGACGAATAAGAATTCTGTCTGTGAGCCAAGAAATCTGAGCATGTAACAATTATACTGATTACTCTGAATCTCACAAATGATAACTGCAGTCAAAATCCTACAAGTTTTGTACAATTTGTGAGATGTTTTTCAGCACCAGAAACGATTCATTGTTCGGTGAATAGACATTTTAAGATATTGTTCAACATAATTTTTCTGTATAAAACTTTCTCAACATTTCCACAATAGGACCACAGGTGCACCTGTTGCACTTTGACAAAGGCTGAATGTGGTTTGAGGCTGGCATGGGGTTAAACACATTTAATTACCATCTTGTTGATGCCCTGAGAATGTTGAACTAAAAATGGCTAAAAAGAGGGGTGAATAGAGAGAATTTGAAAGGTTAATTGCAGTTGCCCGTCTAAATAAATGTCTTGGCATAGCTGGAGTTCTGAATTTGGCCTTGGGCAAAGCCTTTAGTGTGAGACAATCAACACTAATAATTTTACCCTCATGCCATGAGGTTTTTGACTTCTTTACAAATCTGACCCTTCTCTGACCCCCCGTCACACTGTGAACACTGGTGTCATGTAGGAGCAGTTAACAAAACTCATGTATTGCAGTTTCAGTAAAGGATTCAGATGAAGTTCAGGAAAGCAGTGAGAGAAGTTACGGATTCACTGGCTATTGTTCATTGAGTCTAGTTGAAAGTAATTTAATGGAACTGATGAAGGATTAGTTTGCCAGACTTAAATGTTGACCTTTTCTGGGTAAAACTGGTAAAAGCCCAAGTCGGAAACAGGAATTTTTCCACAAGAAAGTAATTTCGGAAGCTCAGTTAACACGGCTTAAAATTAATGTAATGTTCAAATAATGAAAACGGTTACTTGGCTGTTTGTACTTTACATTCAAAGGACTATAAATGTTAAGCAAATGTCCCCAGTAGGGGACATAATACGTATTCCCGAATTCCATTAAATATAACATGTTCTGTTACTGTCTGGTTGGCTGGTACAGTAGGAACAAAGCTATTTTCAGCTGATTTCCATATGAATCACACAATGAAACACAGCAAAAAGAAAGAACAAAAAGTCTGTTTAAAGGCAATTTAGAATTATTGTTTATTCCTGTGAAGGTTTTTAATGCAGCACAGTCTGATGCAGTCGGACAGTTTTACCCTACGGACATCTTTTCAGAGCCAAGAAGTGGAGTTTTGGCTGGATAGCATGGTCTGGTTAGCTTGGTATCTGGTAGATATGTAACTTTTGCTGTGCCCATTTTGTGGTGCCAGTTAGGTGCAGACCCTGCCCCGCAGTCAATTTCATCACACAGTTACTTAGTGAAGAGAAGTTCAGACTTTTGAAAAAACGCAGATGGATTTGAAGGCCACAAACCGTAATGGGGTGCTGGGGGGCAGTCAAGGGAGGGTCCTGCTCCAGCTGAGCAACTGCTATTGAGAGAAGAAGGAATACTAACAGATCACTTTCTCGAGGCCTATTGATCAGAGCTAGCAAAGAGAACGGGCCTGTTTTTTTCCTCACACGAAGCAGACTCTGTCTCTGACCCCTTATGCTTTTAGTGTTCTGTATGTTTCATATTTAATCTGCTTCTATTTACACTGACAATAAATAACATAACAAGAACTTTGGTGCTAGAAGCTCAACTTCCAATTTTCAGGCCAAGAGAAATACAGAGATCTCACAAAAACAACCACTTTCATCATTATAACTCTAAGAGAGAATAAGTGTTGTCCTTCACTTTGTGCAGCTGGTTTAGGACATGCTTTGCAGTCTGTATTTGGGTTGGATAAAATCTTAGGTCGACCTAAAGGACAAATATTGTCATGGGAATTTTTATATTTCACTCTTCTCACAAAGCTCAGTCTGTGTGCATTAAAGTTTCCCAAGGCACCTTGTTCCTTATAATGGTAGAGTAACACCAAACCTTTCATGGTCACTTGAAAGCCAGTACGTTCAGATGCTGCTAAAGTCGGTTACTTTCTATGGGTAAACAGCATGCAATAGGAGCAATATTATGCATTTGATATGTTAAAATTGGGTCTTTAATATGCTGCTAATGTACAGAGGCACATAAAGAGGAGGGTCTATGAGATTATAACAGTAATAGACTGGCGTGAAAAGGGAGACAGAGCCTCTGTCTTCTGTTGTCTCTGTGGATAATTGCAAAGAAATATACTGAAAAATAGGAAAAAGTACAGTACAGAAAATAAAGTACAGACTATCTCAGGCATAACTGAGGAAACAAAGCAGAATATATACAGTTTTGCTCTGGGATATTTTGCTACTAAACGCCTCATTAAATATTTAAGATATTTAGAATTCTGTTTGTCAATATCCTGGCAAGCTTTAGAAAATCCAGTGATTAGTTTATCTAAAGACGCTTTTTATATTAAAAAGGCAGTAAGCGATGATTGAGAAACTATTAATATTTGAAACTGATGCCAAAAACACAGAACAGACATCCAGCAAAAACCCAAACAAAATTGTTCAGCTTTCAACAGCTTTTCTTTTACCTTGTAAGCACGACTTTGTTTACATGTTAAAAATGTGACTGAAAAAATGTGTGCCCTTACTTATTAGACAATTAACAGATGGGCAGTCTATGGAAGACTATAATATGTTAGGATACAGTTACTTTAAGTTAAGGTTTCTTTATGGTGGTCTACACACTTCAATCTTGACTTCAGCTGTAACCATAATCTAGGATTTTGTTAAAGTGAGAACACACATGCCTAACAGATACCCAACAACTCCTACATACCTCTCCATATGGATCCAGAGCATGGAGTAGCTTTAAGACTTTTGAGTGACTCTTCACTAAGTAAAAATGATTTTAATCAAACCGGGCCAAACTGGGCCTGGGCCAATGAAAATCAGAGTGGAAACTAATTAAACTAGGGTCTTCCTGGCATAGGCTACTGATTATTTCCATAGCTCCACAATGATGTTGTAATAAATGGAAAAAAACTCCCATCATTGATTATATATGATTAGATGAAATTGCCATTAATTTCATATTAAAGGGTAGTTTTTCATACATTTTGCAATCTACAGCCACTGTACTGCATTGTATGAAACAGAGACACTTGACGTGCGCATATGGATCTCCATCTGAACAGTGAACAGGTGGAGCCTCATTATGCAAATTTCAGCTCAGGTGGCCAATCAGATTACAGTCATGTCTATTTAATTTATTTACTGTCAACATCTATCTTAAAGAAATTCCAATAACTTATCACAATAAGTCTGGTGCCAACAGACACATGTTAAAGATGAAGTATTATTAGGTTTTAAAAGAGTTATATTGTTGTATATTGTTTGCTTTTAACGTTATATTTAATGCATGATTAAATAAAAAATCTTTAACAAAACTGTAAATTGCATAATGAGATATTTTCTTACTATTATTATTTTAAAGAAACAACAGCTGCTGTTGTTGTTTGTCACAGGTCATGTTTCAGGCTGTCATAACTGTAGTAAAGAGAAGCAGGGGAGTCAAACTTTGGTATCACACCGGTTCTGTAGGTGTGATATCCCCAACCAAAATCAAGCTGTAATGAGCTGAATACTTGTGTGCTGTGTTTAACCAATGAACGTTTGGTGATTTCATGTAGCAAACAGTTATAATGAAGCTGAACGGCTGTACGGAACATTTTCCCTTGTTTTATCGTGAATATGAAACACCAGTTGTACAACTTTTGAAGTTTGAAATTCTATTACCAGGAGCTGAATGTTCAGAAGAGAGCTGTTCAAAAGACCCAGTTCGGGATATATGTAGTGTGCTTCAAAGGAAGCTACATTGAGCTGTGAGCAAGGATAACATGGATTTTTTTAAGGTCTGGCATTGTCACAGTTGTATTTGCATTTCATTTTATGTTCCTCCTCAAACATGTTTTTTTTTTGTTTCAAATGGCTCAACACAGTGGTAACACCTTCATTATAAGTTTGTCTACATTTTCTTCTCTTACCTCTACATTTTCTTCTCTTACCTCTTGCACGTTGTCTGTTCTCGCTCACTCTGGCCGTATCTTTTATCTCTGCTGTATGTAGTCTGTTGTTGGTCACTGACAACGTTGGAGGGCAAATACAAATGTATATGCTATAGCACACAAAAGTTCAGATATTTATAATGGGGTGTCTTACTCATTTTCTTCAAGTTCCCTCAGGCACATAGTTCAAATAATATGACAGTAAAGCAGAAAATGGAAGAAAAATATATAGGTTTACTAAAATAATAGAGATACTGATTCTTTATTTATTTTGCACAGGTGTTATTTTTCATTCACAGAATCCATCTGTTAGTGAAGTACAACAATAAATATAACATAAGATGTCTCATAACATGGGATATTTGGCTAATGTGGATTCAGTTAGACCTTAGTGCCTCTTTGTAATGACAAATATTTTGTGCTCTGTTAGTGGCTAAGATAGGAGGTAGGAGGGCTTTACTCTCCATGATGCTCATACATTTATTGCTTGGGAGGAATGTAATTTACTTTTATTTAGTATCTTAAAATCACAACTTGTAAGGTCAACTTTTTCAACACTGCAATATAACATTTATTAGAATCTTTTTAATATTAATGATAGATACATTTTTGAATGAGTGGCACTTTTACAGCATATTGCTGTATTTTACAAGAGCAGTTAGCAATTGTATGCGGTGTCCAAAAGTGGGCTTTTATTTTTGTACCACGTGCAATATGGCAAAATCAAGAATTAATAATAAACACGTGTATGTGTTTATACATGTATGTAAAATGTATGCTTACACAATGTATGCTTAAAATAAAAAATGTAAAGAAATTAACAAAATTAAAACAACCTCCTGCAACTTTCTGTATAGGCTACTGTAATTTCTCTTTACGTATAATTTTCGTATACGTATGACAACAGGTGCGGTATGTCTGTATAATGTATCGAGAAGCAGAGGTAATTTCTGGAACACAAGGGAAACAGCTCAAGCAGACGGGTGTTAACGCACTATGAATAATGCATGATTATTCTGACCTCTTGTGGTGAGGTTGCCTAACTGCTGACATAATATGACATTTAATATCCAGAAAATTGCTTTTTTTCTCTCCTTAATTTTTTCTTAATTATTATTTAGCAAGAGATTTCAGTTTTACCTCATAATAAACGGATGAACAGGCATGTTATATTAATGACTGGCGTGCATGTGCTTCAATATCTCTGTAGGCTTCTTTTATTGCTTGAAGAATAGTTATTTTGTCAGAGTTTATGGCTGAACACTTTTCATGTCCGTAAGGAGATCTTCACTTTACACACAGATGTCTCTGATCAATGTTCTGGCTGTCAGCTAACATTACGCCACATTATTCTCAAATGGCTTGCTGTCAGATTGCATTATAATGATATTTTTTAGTAATATACTGACATTTTCTAAACTATCCTTATGTTTGCTGCTCTCGTTCCTTATGGGAGTTCTGGAGAAAGATTAGACAGAAAACAAAATTAAGATGAAGAAGAAAAGTGGGTGAAGATAAGATGGAGTGACTAAAAGAGTAAGAGGTGATTATATAAGAGGGGATGAGTAATAAGGGAAAGTAAGGTAGAAATGTAGACAGAATTTCAAATGAGATTAGAGCTACTCTGATTGTCATGTTATGAATCACAGTCTCTTCCTGAGATAAGCTAAACAGATGTTCAGTCTGATGTGAGCAAATCTACAGTGGCTTCAATGTCAACAATAAAGAGCTGGAGGAATATCATTGGTCAGTGAATCACAGTGAGTGCTGGTGGTCAACCAGGATGCAACGTTACCATCTGTGCTGTGATGTGCCGTTCTGTGGTATTCAGTATTCAAGACTGAGGTTTATTAAAAAGGAAAAAGTACCCAAATTTGTGATGGCGTTCTTTCCATAATATTTCACATTTCTGAATGCAGTTGTGGAGTACTGGAGATAGAAGTTGAGGACTGCAATGACAAAGTAACTAGCTTTATGAGATAGTGAGGCAGACTCATGACTGACATGGATTTAGCATTCTTTTCATAAATCTATAGTTCAGAAAAACATAGCCTACTGTATGATGTAGAATAAATTCTCTTTAAACCTGTTTTGTGTAGCCTGTGTTATTTGCTCTTCTCTCTTAAAATATGAAAGTAGAAACAATCAGTTGTACAGAACTGAATATGTTTTGTAACATGATAAAAGCTTTATTTTTTTTATTGGCATATTTAAATTTGGGTGCTTCATGTGTCATTACTGAGGCTGTAGTTATGCAATAATGAAATCTAATCATTAGCTATTTCTTAATAAACAGTAAAAGATGACAGAGATAACTTTATTTGATCAAAAATGGCTTTTTTGTAATCAAAGAAAGTTAAAAGTTTTATTTGTTACTAAATGCTGATATATTTTTGTATCACAAAAAAACAATGGAAACTGGTTATACAATTTATTTATACAGTGTCAAAAGATACCACAAACAATAAACAAGTATTGAATCATATTTGAGACTTAAAAATTAACATGTTTAAAGGGCAAATAGGTCAATATATCAGAAAGTACTACTAACATAATTATAGAAAGGGAGTAGTTAACTTTTATATTGTAGTTTCTATGTAACATTTGTATTTTATCAAGCACAGTGAATAAATCAGAATCACAGTAATAATGGTGAGGGATGATGTCACTGTTTAATTTCAAAGGCCTCTCTCAGGCTCTGTAGTGCCTCCTCCTGAGTGATTTTACCCCATGTTTCAGGTAAAGTTGCAGGAGCACACTGATACTCTTGAGCAAACCTACTGTTGTACCTCATGAACACATATCTCCAGTAGATGGCAGGCTGATTATTCCCAGGGTCCTCAGGGAAAATGATCCAGTCTGGGTAGATTAACTGGTATTCCTTATAGGCAAAACATTTGCCCTTCGTATGTCTGTTTTGAAATTGGTTGTTTCCAGTAATATCTGCAGAGCAAGTGCTGTGGGACAGAGTAGTGGAGTTGGCATTGGTATAACACACCAGACCTTTGGGTCGATGTACAACAGCTTCGTGCTTTTGATGTTCTGTTTCTCCCAGATCACATGGAGCTTTGCAGAAAGGACAGCGCTTATCACAGCCTTTCACTCTATTATACAGCATGCCTTGAAGTTTTTGTGGCAGGTCATCTGGGACTTCAATGACGTCCTCATTCTCCATAAATTCCTGAGCAATTGATGAGGACAATCCGGAGACTGATTCCTTCAGATATGCGAGGAAAAAGTCATGATGTGAAGTTATGTCAAACAAAGGTTTTTCCAAGATCTGAGTTGGCACAGTGATTTTTCCCAGACTCTCCAGGGTGATGCAAATTTCTTTCAGTAGTTGTCTAACATTGCTTTGTACCACACCACTGTTTTCAGATGCCTGAATGATGCACGTCCTCATCCATTCAAAGATCTGCTGCATTCTGTGCTCTCTTCTGTCTTCTATCATAACAGAACCTGACAGATGTGTTTTGATGAAGTTCTCTATAGTCTTCTGACTGAAACTCTCATAGGACTGTAGGTATTGATGGAAGTTCTCAAACCTGTCCTTCAGCAACATGTCTTTAAGAAGACCATAGTGAAACGTTTTTGGTGAGCTGTAAAGTCGTGCATTTTCTTTCTGAAGCATGTTATTAAATATCTGTCTTTCCAAGCTGTTGTAAATGAAGTCCTCAGCTGCTGGTTTGAGGCACAGGTTGGTGAAAGCCTTAGCTGCTTTTTGACATTGGTCTCTTTTTCTGAATTGAATTATGAAGTTCAGCATATGCTGTTCCTTGGTTTCGTTGAGGAACTTCTCTTTTGGTTCATTTTCCCTTATGAGTGAGTCTTGCATTTCTTGAAATGACACAGCAGCTTTACTGCAGATGTATCCCTTGAGGTCCGTTTCATATTTAGGCTTTAGCGTGAATGACCTCATATTTAAAATCTCTAGACCCTTGTCCACAGTTGCAAGTATCTCATTCATGTAGCTATCTGAGTAACCCCCTTTGTGCCACAGGTTCTCTGAGACTTTCTTGTCACAGTCCTCTACCAATTTGTCAGTGAATCTTTGTGCTACATCTTTATTGTATTTCAGTGATTTCTTCATCTTGCTCTTCAGATCAAAATGCTTGTTCTTTACTGTAAAGCTATTGAGTTGGTCTTCATTCCAGAGTTTAACCCTTTCCTTTTCCAGACCACGGTAGCCTAGGTTTTCCTTTAGCTTTTCTGCCATCCTGGCAAAAATATCTTGTGTTTCTAAATGGGAATCGCTCTGGTTAGATGGCATGCTTTCCCAAACACTTACAAATTCCTGTTTAAGCTCTTTGTCCTCAATAACACGGCCATTGTTTTTGCTAAACTGCAAGAGTGATGATAACTTTACCTCTAGGGCTGATTCAAGTGAGGTAAATAAGTCTTGCATCTGAATTGTCAAGTCATGTCGAACAGTAGCAGACTCTAGTTTTGGAACAACATCAGCTGTCATTTGCTTTTGAATGAAGTCTACTTTGTTGCGAAGCTTTTCTCTGTAATTTTCCATAAGAACAATGTCAATATCCTTCTCCCTGATATAGTCCCAAAGACTTGCCTTCATTTTCTCTCCAGCTGTATTTATTTGAGTAGTTGCTTCTTCTTTCAGGACTCTGAGAATGCCATCTGAATTCAAGACATCTCCATAGCGCAATTCAGATTCTTTTAAATCTGTTATGTGATTGTCCAGCCTTTGAACCCACAGATCCATTTGCTCAATGAGCTGCTTTTCACCACGTGCAAGTGTTGCACAGATGCCAATAATGGCATTGGCTGTATGTGTGTCTCCAAACCTTACGGCAACTTTTTCATTTTTCACTGACTCCCACAGGTTGCACATTTGCTCCATAAATGAGCCCAAGCATGTCGGCTGGCCATCTGCTGACTTTTCATGGAATATGGCCAACAGGCTTTGTTTTAGCCTGAGAACTGCATCACTGTAGGCTTGATCATTTTGTGTAGTCTCAGAGATGTTGGTCCACGGGCTGATCAGGTTATGGTTTATACCTCCTTTTTTAGACTTATCAGGTTGCTGTCCTGTGGTCAGTATATCGATTACATGACTCATGGTTTTTCCATCGATTCCTGTTCCCTCCGAAGCAACCTGAAATACCGTCTTCCTCCCTAAGTCTTTTGTGCAGAGAAGAGCATTGACAGCAATCTGAAGGTTGCTTCTTGTTTCATCCTGAACCTCATCTGGTAAGTTTATCAGCGTAATATCACTCAGTCCACTGACAAAAGTAGCCAGTTCAATGTCATACACAAGATGCTTCATGGCATCTCTGCGATTCAGACCTTCTGTGCCAATCAACATCAGAAATTCACAGTCCATCTCCTTTCTGAAGTTGTCAGGCAGGCTGAGGAGAAGCATGTACGCCCCTTTGATTTGTCTTCTGCCCCACTTTGGGAAGTTTACACCAAACAATGCAGATAAAAGCTCTGCGTTCTTTGAGTTGTGGAAACCTAAGACTGTCAAAACTCTCATGCGACTGAACTTTGGCAGCTGCTTGTGGACCTCATAAAGAACGCTGTATACCCAGTTAAAAGGAAATACAGAGGCGTCCCCATCATAGAGCTCAAGTGGAATGCCGTACAGGAGTAGCTCAGCACCAACATATGGTAAACGAAACATGTCATACAAGTCAACATTTGGGCTGCGGAAATATCGTTCATAGACCAATCCCATCTCCCGAAGGAAGTGTTCGAGTCCAATGCAATGATCTTGTCTTTGTTCAGTATCTAGTTCCCTGAGAAGGGACAGTCCCTCCAACTGCATAACTTCAAGTTTCACCCTAATCCAAGAGAGGAAGAATGCCCGCTTGTACGTGTCAAGTGTACACAAAGCTGCAATAAAAGCTCTCATGGCTGTTGTTAATTTATAATCAAGCAGCTGTTTGATAAGGTCTTCCTTCTCTTCTGTTAAGCCTTGCATTGTATGTAGCTGATTACGTCCTTCCATCTTCTCCAACTGACATAACTGTTTCCACACTTCACCCTGCAGGGGGAGCTGGTTCTCCAAAAAGGTAGACACTCCTTCTTCGATTCCACTAAGGACCTCTTCAACTTCACTGAATGCCATACGACAGATTTCATCTTCATCAACACTTATATTGAGATCATTGGCCATACCAGCGGTGCCAACGAGGTTTGCAGTGTGCAAGTGTGGAATAAGGTGATTCAGAACATCTCTTAGGTTGTCAGCAACTTTTTCCTCATTACCATCACAGCCATAAAGCACATTTCCATCAGGCAGTTCTAAATCTTTCACCAGCCTTTGTTTAATTTTCTCATCATGATCATCCTGGCTGTCCTCCTCCATTGACATTGAGCAATCGATTAGAATCATGTGGCTTGTATTGTCCCTCCATGAAGCAAGCAGTTCTCGCTCCTTAGCATCAAAACCACCACAGAAAACAATGAGGACTGCAGATGTGTGACACAGAAGACTTGTCTGTTTATCATAGTTGGCTGCATCTCCACGGAGATTAGCTATCAGTACAGGATGAGGAAGGGAATAATCATGACTATTGTTTGAAGGCACATTCCAGCACACCTCCACCAAACCATCTGAGAAAACTCGAGGGAGCTGCCCTCCATCCATGCCACTGTTAATGAAACATTCATTTCTCTTGTGTGGACCCCCAAGAACACGGTTGAGTACCCGAGATTTTGAGATGCAGCAGCAACCTAGCCTTACTGCAGAAAGAAATGGCATCCTAGAATTAGCCATGTTCTTCATGATAATTCCCTCAGATGACTTCCACTGACCTAGAACACTTCTAAAAGGACTCAGTAGGACGGTTCCCTTTTTTTCTGGATAAACAGGTGGTAGATAAAGTGGCACTGCAAAGTTGCACTGGACCATTCTGCAGGCAATCTCTTGCCGTAGGAAACTATTTGTGGTCATGTAGATGACAGCAACTAGATCCAAAGGATTGATGGCACATCTGGAATTCTCATCCATGTCCAAGCCATAAGCTCCTACTACTTTCTTGCAAGAGGTGTTGCGGGCTTTGGGATTATATAGCCAGAGCCGGCGGAGGAAGGCATTTGAGAGCTCTGTTGGGTCCTGTGGAAATTCATCCTCAGTGCTTGGAGTGGTAATATACAACATTGTTGTAAGATCCAGAGGTGCCACTTTTTCCCTGTGCAGGTCCAGCATTTGCAGTAGAATATGTTTGTCCCTGTCAATTTCAGACACTAGAGGAGAGAAGCACAAGAATAAACCAGTGTGTCAGTAATA
>JAZGTK010003308.1:0-27859 GCA_036877625.1 Ambastaia sidthimunki | reverse complement strand
TATGTCTTATATACTTCTTAGTCACTTTATTTCTTTCCTAGCTTTAAGTACCCCGGAGATTAGGACAGAACGCCTGGTGTCCCACATCACTCAAAGGTTCATTCCAAGTAGGCCAGCATCACCATGGTGACCTTGATCCGGTCGTTGCTGGATATTAACGATCTGTAATGAGGTTTAATGCTTGACTTTAAATAAATATTTTTTAATTGGCATAAATATCACCATACGGAATCCGTTTTATGATTCATTTGGCGATTAATAAATTTCTAGTGGCTGAAAACTGTGGCCAGTCATAATAATATAGCTTTGATGCTGCCCAAGACTGATGGCCGAATTCAGTCAACAACTTTAAATCCGAGTTACTTCCGTTCAAGCTGGCTTATGTGACTCTCTTACTAAGCACTTTTTTTGACGGGAGCAGACAGTGTCCCTAACGTCAGCGATCCTGAAATAACTGCCTTCTTAGGAAAACTTGAAACATCTAGATTACAATAAATAATTTAAGTGTCCATTGGTGATAAGACAATAACATAGCATCAAGCCTAAAACAACACAATCACAATGAGATGAAATATACCTTTGGGTTTTCTAACCAATAATTTTGTTTTCTCCAAGGCACTATATTTTCTTCTTTATATTATTAGCCATCATTTTCCTGCCAGCAAAGCAAAATTGTAAAGGCTACGTTGACTTAAATATTGAATAACTTGTCAATAGCAACAATCCTCTGAAGGTTTATGGTTGGTTGTTAGCAGAACATTTGTCAGGTGTTCCTGCTGCAACCTACTCTGTTATTGATGACAATTAATAGTTCCCTTACGGTTTACAAATACCCTTGAATAAACCAAAGCTTCAGCAGTTTGTCGATAAGTGCCACTCATTGCAAATGTTAGAAGACCCAGTGGCACATCAAACAAAATGTCAAAAGAGCTTTATGGGATTCCCACGCTGATGTTGCTTATATTTGTTATCTTCTGCTTTGCTTTAGGGTGAGAATACTCTAAGCTCAGTTCATCCTTAAAGATTTTGTCAGTATAATAAGGACCTTGTCGTTCTGGCACAGGATAACCAACAGAGTAACATAAAAACGATCTGGTTTTACCCTTCTAATTTAAGCACAGATCAACAGAGCGTTTCTGCCACTAAAGTTAAATTAGTCAGCAGATGGCACTAGCAGCCTTTGAAGACATTGAATTCTAAACAAACGTTTGCAAATTAATTATTTGTTAAGTTATTTCCTAGCATATTGGTAGTTGATCAAGACACTTTAGCGTTCGCAGTCGAGCAGTGTTAATGTGTCAACAGTGCCCCCTTGTGAAATTGACTTGGAATCATTGTAAATGGTTCCAGTAAAATAGAATATGTTGTTGTGATATTCACCTCTATTTGTTTGAAGTTTAGTTGCAAACTATTCTTGTAATACTGCAGCAAATTCTGTCACATTACTGTGCTTCATATTGCTAAAATGAGCTATTAGCTATTTCTAATGTTTTTTGTCTATTTAAATCTATGTTGTCTGATATGCTTATGTAATTAAATTAACAGTGCTTCATAACATACAGTATTATAATTTCACTTTATTGTTCTACTGTACAAACACTCTTAAAGAAACAGACAACTCCAATGGCCCTTCCACCCTCATAGCCGTTCATTTGTTTTTCAAGCGTGTCTCTAACCACTTGACAAATGTTTGTGTTCATGTGAGAGACTCTGGAGTTGCAGGCAGGCTGTCTTCACTCAGTCTAACACCTGTGCAAAGCCACCTGTCTATGCTAACAGGACTGCGCTAACAGGCTTTAGCTGTGACATATCATCAATTTAAGAAGGGCAAAGCAGACTCGCAATGACAACAGCAGCTGACAAAAGCAAGCAGGAGATGGACAGCGGCCTCGCGCGAATTACAAAAGCTAGCTCTCGCAGTCGGGAGGCTTATTTTAGCCTTGCCGGGGGTTAAGAAACACTCCTCACCTTCCTGTCACGCTTTGTTCCTCTGGCTGTAAGGACAGGCATATGTCAGAGCTTGTGCAAAGCCGATCTGATGGAGGTGTTGTGGGTCGTACGTGGCGAGGTGTGTAGGGTGACAGAGTTTCACTTCTGGGCTTGCTGTGCCGCGAGCGTGAGACGAGATGTTTGTTGTCACAATCTGCTACACTATTGATTACAGAGTCAAAAGAGGGCAAAGGTGCAGCCGGGAAATTGAATTCAGGTTTGCCTCCAGTCTCTGAATGGTCATGTTGTTAGTTGTTTCATATTGTGGAAAAGCCGCCTGGGTATAAATGTTTAGATAAAAAGGTGGCTGTATGTGCATTCAATATTAGGTTCCTTTTTTTTTTTACTTTTACTGTCTAACAGTCCAGTATAGAACATTTTTTCTCTCTTGAAGACCAGTGTTGGTATTGTCAACATTTCTGGTCTTCTTTTCAATGGTATGTTTTAAATGTGTATAACTACTAAAAGGCAAATAAAAGGACTAAAAGCCACAAAACACCGTTTTTACAATTTCATGGAGTCTTTTAATGTTCTTGCTCCCAGGAGAATACTGTATCTCAATTATTTTCTAATACAGTGTGTATTTATAGGCAGAGAAAACCCACACTTTGTATCATCTAACACAGACACCCATCAAGTCCCAGATACAGTGTGATTGCAAGCTGACTAGATGCCTATCAGCGTTGCCCTGGGCAACAATAATTGCTTCGTCATGTGAGCATGAAAGGCGGATGAGCCAGAGATATCTGTTGCCCATCAGTTACAATCGGAGGAGAGAACAAAATATCTGCTAGCATCTCAGACTTCCGTAAACAACCAATGTGGTTTTCCTCTTGCTGTAAGGAAAGTGAGAAATCTGGGACGGGTGGCTTGCCCCACACAGCTGCACCTGCAGTCACAATAACCCTGATGCTTCCCAGCTCAACACCACCTGCTTTTCTCTCCCAGCAGTGGGCACTCTTTATTCTGTTGTAGAAAATAAACGCCCCTCCAGGGTATTTTTCACTTGAACTTGTGTCTGCCTTCATCAGTCAGTTCCAGAAGAGAGAACAGCTTCTGTACGTCTTAAATCAAGTCACACTGATTTCTTGTGTCTCACGATGGGTAAGAAATATTTAGCAGAGTATGATTTTTAAGAAGTGGGCTATAACTTTTAGAATTTTAATCTATTAGTCAGTAAATACCCAGTAAACAACTACTTACGATATTTAGTTATTGTGGTAACTAATCACAACACGTGCATGTGCCGACATTTATTTCCTTATCATATTCTCATTACAATATTAAACTCAGTAAAAGACCATTAGCAGCTCGGTCCTCTGACCTACTTCCTGTATCACCCCAGGTGTTGAATGAGATCGTGTCTATTATAGCTCATTATGATCATCTGGGACATAAGGATTGATTAAACACATACATCATAGTGTGCGGTCAGTACTACTGTACTTACTGCATACAATTAGTATTGATCCAGCAGGACAAATGAGACAATGAAAGATAAGCCTTGCTTAAGACCGATAGCCATATTCCATTAGCTGCATAAAGTATGAAGGAAATTGTATGTCTTGATTTTTCTTGCAAATTTGAGCTTTTTGAGTTCCAGCATTGTGGTTCACAGACTGACAAATTTCACATTTGAAATGACCTGGACTTGGACTAAGTTTTTATCACCACCTTGCCCATTCTAAAACATGCCAGGCTATGCTCTGCAGAAAGACTGATGTGAAGAGAGACCCCTGGTGGTCAATAGAAGAAGCACATACTTGTTTATTTGCGTTGTAAATGTGTTGTTTCGAATTTTCAATTCTAGTTAGAAGCGAAATAAGCTTAAAAGCTTATAAGCAATGCACTGTACACTACTGACAAAATAATTAAATGCATTTGGGTTTAATATTAGACTTAATATTTTTTAGAGTTTGTTGTCATTTAAGTGTAGAGGAGTCTTCTGAAGAACACCTGATTTTAAATAATTATTATGGATAACATGCTATAGCTATTTTTAGTTATTATAGAGCTTCTTGGCTCATTGTTGTCATTGGGAAGCTGTGACTGTAATGTTGCTGTGTGTCCACAAGAGGGCAGACCAACTTTACCAATAAAACTGTCAGCTTCGATTTGTGCTGAGAAATTTCCATAATCTTTCTTATGACAGAAAATCTAATAAAACAAAGGAGCTTTATGGATGTCCTTTAATCTGGGGATAGCTTTTATAGAAAAGACAAAAGTCCAAAAACCTATTAAAACTAACCAAAAGGTAAATGTAGATTAAATTAAGTCTTGAAATAAAGCAATTTTTGTATAAGTTTTATGTAACAAGACATTAATCATTTACCAAAACATGTTACTGCAGCACTACCTAAAATGTAAAATGTAATGTAAAACGACCACAAAGACTGCTAATATTGTTTCTCAATGGAAAAAAATCATTAAAATCATTAAGATTCTAACCATCAAGTTAAAACATGAAAATCTTGTGCCAGGAAATGATAATAATTGATTATACTAATGCAGTTGTTGTCACCCTGTCTCTTAATAAAGCTTAATAGTTCCCAATACTGCCACAATTTCATTCAATAGAAAATTTTCTGTAGCTGAATGCCGGATTTGAAATGTTAAGTAGTGGGAGATTTATGAAGAGTCATGTCTTGCACATAATTCTCCATTAGCATCTATGCTTGTTAAGTTGTCTGTGGGTGTGCAAGTAGTTCAGTTCATTATAGCGGAAAGCCCTTAGAGACATTTGGATCAGGTGAAAAGCTCTAGGTCTGTATTCACTGCCTGCCCTCATTCTGTCCATTAGCATCAACACTCTCCTTGTAAATCATCATCTTTGATATTGGAATATATAAATGCATATCAGGTTTTGATATATGTCTCATATGGAAGTTCTGTCTGTCTACAGATGTGTATTCAAGTAAACTGCTTGCTATTAGACCATACCACACTATACCATACTATACCACACCACACTATACTATGCTATACCATACCAAACCATATCATACATGGATTGTGTAACTATAGGTTCTGATATAAGTCCCATATGGAAGCTCTTTTTGTCCCTCTAATTACTAATATTCAAGCGCATGTAGAAACTCACATAGACCGGAAGTTGCAAATGCACTTGTCTAACAAGTGGAGTAGCCTTGGAACAGGCACTATGTTATCAGCTGAGTGTAACAGGAATGGACATGCTGTCGTCTCAGTGCTTTATCATAACAGAAAGACTTCCTGTTTCACCATTTAAAGATAATCCAATTTAATGTCCTGTGTTAACTGATTTCTGAATAATTATAACCATTCTTTTTGCAAAATGAAGTAGTCATATTTTACTGAACGTTAAAACGTGGACATTAACTATGAGTTTAGTTTAAGCTGATAAACCTTACTTGCAGTTTATCTCGCAACCACTAAGGAAATAGCCTAAAATAAAATTAAAACAAACTAAAATCAACACAACCGTGACTCTGACCAGTACAGAAAAGCACTAAGTGCTTACACAAACAATTTAAAAATATTGCTGTGGAAATACTCACGTGTGAATGGACCCTAACTGTACGTGTCCATGATTACTGATTGAGATCAAGCCAATTTCATGTATACATACGGTGTCAATTAATGTATTAAATAAAAATAAAATAATATAAATGTTAATAAAGATATCCATAATGCTGCTGGGGTAGTTTTTTTACTCTTTGTATTACACTTGTTTGTGAAGTTTTTGATTTAGAAGAATTTGATTTAAATAATGTTTGTTCTAATATGTTGAGTATTTTTTATAATTATAATGCAAAAAATTCAATATATTGTTTGCAAAATAATTTTGCAACAAAACCATGTAACAGGAAAATTACAAAATATATCAGAATAATGTAAATACATGCAAAAAGCAAAGTTTATCACAAAGAAACCTTTTGTCCCAAAAAGAGTTCTTTCTCCTTATTTAGGAACCTTTAAAAGGTTCTTTTGAGCTGAAAATATAAAATAATCACCTTATATTTAACACTATATTTAATGTTATAATTTAATGCTATTGATAAAAGTTGTTACAAAGTAACAACAACAAGCAGAGCTGAAATATTAAATCACAAAAAGTTTTAAAATATACAGTGCTGTCCTCATTATACCAAAAAAGCAAAGAATAGCCTGTCTTTATGTGCTGTTGATTTTATTCTCATTTAAACATAAACCACACTTAATAAACTATTTTTTAATATTATAGTCAAGAACATAAAGGAATACAAGGAATTTCTCTGCAAAAAATCTGCAAGGCATCTTTCACATCTTCTCACAGTGTGTGGGTGTGGAACTGGCCCCTGTCTCCTGTCATCACATTTCACTCATTGAGTTTCCCTGAATGCTGCTTCCCTGATTCGCTGATGATCTTTTGGGATTTGTGCCATTGTGTAATCAGTGACTGCTTGGAAAGTGACAAAAGAGGGAAATCTAATGGCTGGAAGAGTGGCTTAATTACAGGGAGAGTACATGCTTGTCGCAGAGGGCAACCCAGAGCAAAAAAAGAAAGTAGGAGGCTTTAATCACTGTGATATTCAGGCGATTGGGGGAGAGAGAATCGTGACAGGGGAATCCTGTACAATAGTGCCATTGCTGATCTTTTATTGCACAAGGACAACTGGGTTAAGCAACCCATTGTTCTGATTGTACCTTTTGTATCTCACCTTTAACACCCCGAGTGCTTTTATTGCACAACCTGCTCTTGATAAAATAATAATGAGCTTCAACATGAACATCTGTTTGGGATTTTTCACTTCAGAATTGGTTTTGGCAAGTCAAGCACTCAGATCCCAATAGCTGCTAATGGTTTGCATGAAAAACTCCATATATATTATTTTTTACATTTTGTAAAATATTCTTATAATGTATATATATATATATAAAAGTACTGTGAGGGTTGAAGAAGATTTAGTTTATTTGAATGAACATAACTAATAATAAGATTTATATAATGTATTATTGGCATGTATCTGTGTGGGGGGGTCCCTGGGTCTGTATGGGTCATAAAGCCCTGCTCTATAGCACTAGTAACATCTAAATTACCATACGAATACATCATGCAATGTGCTGCCTATAGGTATGATAGTTACTACTATATGGTCTCATATCTGTATATTTCAAATTAAAATCCACTCAAATGAGCATTTAACAACCTTTATCCATTAAGGCCATTAATGCTGAAATTTGAAAGCTTGGTAAATCCATCTCTGAAGCTGATTAAACTGGGAGGATGTTCCCTCTAATCAGATAACAGAGTTTATGTAGATGAGTGCTACTCTACTTACCAGCTCTGACCAGAATCACTGCAGCACTCGTTGTCTGTCTGTGCAGAGTGGCTAACCAGTTATTTTAGTGCAACGTAAAGGAGAGACTTAAAAACATACCATGATGGCTACTTTAAATATCTCTTTGGGTTACGGGGGCATTCAATACTGAGAAACTAACTCAGATTAACTCAACACAAGTTACTATATATTAAATAAAATAAATACAAATTAAAAATAGGTAATGCTGTACATTTTGTGTAATGTCTGAGTTGCATGTGTGGGCCTAATCCTGATGTAGTGATTTATTCAGCTATTAGGAATATTATTTACTATGTTACAATTTATTGAGGATTGCAACCAGTGTTGGATTATGGGCAGGGCAAATAGGGTCCGTGTCCTTGGGCCTCAGATTGGCAAGGGCCTCCAAAACGCAAGCCAAGACTAAACACCAGGATTCTTGGCACATAGTGCTACCTTACTGCTAGGGCCCCAAGCCCCCTTAGCGCATAAAGCTGTCATCTACTGCTTTGTTGCCAAATTGCCCTGGTTGTTTACAACAAGTTTCTAGGGATTCACAAAGGGCATGAATGGAACGAGGGGGTGGTGAAGCTCCAAAAACATGGGCCCAGGGGCCTCACATGATCATGAATTGGCCCTGTTTGTAACCTCTCTTTGTCACCCTTGTCTTTTCTTGAAAAGATTACAAGTTTTTTAGAGTCAAGAAATTTCAATAGCATTGTAATGGTAGTATAAATATTCTCAAAATTAAAAAAAAATGTAATAGCAGTAGCAAGAGCTTCTTCACACACAGATGACAGGAAATGCTAAGGTGGAGTGATTAAAAGAGCGAAAAATTGTTTTGGAAGTTTCTCTGACAATTAGTCACTCTTGAGCACAAAAATAAAGTAGGACCCAGAGAGGGAGTCTAATTCTCACACGCATGCAGTGTTTTCAAATAGCTGCCACACAAAAGGCCCAACATACTTGAGAATCTACATGAGTAGCTCTTCAACCTCACCCCTTTTGTGGGAACATTCGAGTAAAATAAAAATTATTTATATAGCTATTATTTAAATAAATGATCAGCCTTAGTAAATTTGCCCTGCTGAATAAACAATACAGAAAAAAATCTGAAAAATTCTGTTGGATGTTATGTCATATTGCCTAAAACACACTTCATAAAGGAATTCTGTAATGGCTTAAATGGAAACTATAATGGTCTCTGTGGGACTCTACTGGTAATGTGTTGGGTTCTATTAGTGGAATGTGATCTGGCAGATGGGAACCAACAGAACATCATTAAATCCTACTGGAATAAAACGTTTTATTTTTTTGCTTTAATGGTTTTGTAATGATTTTAATTGTAAACAGCTGATAGTTATATGGCATTTGTGATTCAGATTGTATTTTATTCAGCAGGGTTGTCAGAGTTATAGAATAAATACCTTTATTATTCATTATGTAATTTTATAAACACATGGTGTTTTAAGGTTGTTCAGGTATTTTTACTGGAAAACAAGCCAAAAACTCTATATTGAAATGTTTATTCTTTGCATGTGTGTCCAAATGCATTCACACAGTATGCGTTTCTAAGAGGATACGACACTATTTTGAGGACATAATAAACCTCCAGTAGAGAATTGAGAAGGATGCATACTCAAGAAGCCAGTCTATAGACCATTCTCAGATAAGAGCTATCAAATGAGGCCAGCATGTCCCCCAATTCTACACCCAGCAAGGATTTACCACTGCGAGGGAGAATACAGAGACCTCCGGATGAAAGGAAGACTTTGATGTCTCTGCCGACTCGATTCAGTGTCCCCATCCCTTTCCTCAGAAGAACCCATTACCTCAGCCAAAACCCGCAAACCAGTCCTCAAATTTCACCTCAGTCTAGCACACGCGGATAAAACACTTCAACAGCGTGAGACCTTACAACAAAACACGACACTAAAAACCCCCAATGGAACGAAACAAAAAGGCATAATGTACTTCGAATCTCCGGAGAAACCAGCGTGTTGACAAAGCCTCTCCCCTCTCGCTTCATCTCATCTCTCCCTCCTCTCTCTCTCCCTGTTCTTCGCTTCCTCACCCTTTCACATCGATAAACACGCTGTGTGATGATTACTACATGTGGGCAACATTAGATATCTCCACACAAGAACAGACGCGCTAACCCTGTCGGATAGAGCAGCTTCTACGGGCAGAATCAAATCTGTCATCTATAACAGCAGTGCACTCTGAAGGTAAAAGGCTCCATATTCATATAGCTGATCGATTGTTGCATAACTTGCGACTCACGCTGGGTTTGTGTGTCTATGATGTTTGTCATAGTGTGTAGCTTCTGCCATCTGCCCTGTAATATGCATAGAAGACGGTATAACAGAGAGAAACAAATCGCCTGTTCGAATTTTCACTTTTTAACAAATACTAAAGATGTTCAGTGTGGGGTTTTCATATTTTGTTGTTTATAGATGTTGCATTTTATGTAATATCTGTGTTTACATAAATAATTAAAAAGGTTTTTAAATATTAAAAAAGAAAAATACAGAACATTCAAGTATATTTTATTGATTTGTTTTTGTTACACATGCAAATATTATTGATATCTATATATAAAAACATGCATAACTGCTTAGTAGCCTACAAGAAAATGACATAATTGCCTGACATGTACAATGAAAACTGTTTGTGTTTGTTGAAGGCATTGGGCGGCTAATCCATCTTTCCAGCAGTAACTGTGAGGGCTTTGTAGGTTTGTAAATGTCAGCGAGGGGAAGTAACAGAGATGAGGAGAGACTTTGAAACACCCACACTCAACCACCCACAGATCCTTTTAAGACACACTGGAGATATTATTTTATTCTGCTGTATATACTCAGCAACAGCATCTTTCTCTGCACTGCAGTCCTGTATATGTTACGATCACAGCTGGGTTCAGAACAAATGACTAAAAATACACAGCCTTCTAAAAATGGATAAATTAAATCAATTCAATGCAATGCACATAACAGGCACGATACAAAAAAGACATTAAAACAAAGAATTGTGTTGTGCAATTTATTTATATTTTCTTAAGAAAAAGTGTCAGGTATGTTTAATACTTTGTAACGATTTTTATTAATAGCATTAAATAATGTTAAATATAGCATTAAATATAAGGCGATTAGCTAATGACATTTTTAATAAACATTTTTTTATATATCCATAAAATCCACATACATTTAAGATTACATAATGTTGTTAAGCATTAGGTAATGTTTACTAATGACTTAACTACTTAACTACAGTTACTCTAAAATGTTACCCATGTGTGTTTAATTGAACTATTCGATTTTGAGACTGAGAGCAAAACATGTTCTTGTGTTTTTGGTCTTGGCCTGTTAGCAAGGACAGCTTATTCATTTTAATAGTTGACCGTGGCATTTGACAATAAGTGTGCCAAGGCCACAATAGACTGCCTTAAAATCACAGTTTCCACATTCAACACAACTGCAATACCATCCAATGTGTTTGAAATCTGCCCATTTGGCAAAAGCTAATGTACACTAACCTGTTTTATCCAGAAGTGTTCCTGTCCCATGATTTAATAATGAGACCTCACACAGTTAAGGAATATTTATTCTAATTTTTTACCATAATTGACAGCAAGCATCAAAGTAATTAGTAATTTGAGGCAGCAAAATAAAACTGGACTGGCTGCATGAGGATACTTAAATCAGGAAACAGTGACCGTAACTTCACTGTTGGGCAGACTGTGATTTAAAAAGACAGTGGACTTCATGTTACATAGTCTTAGTGAGGAAAGGACACTGACAAAAATAGAAGCAAAAGGACCGTAGGTGGGCTGTAGCCCTGATGTTACTGCAACTGTCATGCCAATGTGTAAAACAGGGTGTAAATGAAGGTTGTGTCTCTGGGGCATGACCGCACCTTGCTAGAACAGGAGCCAAATCAACATTCTTACAAATTCCTTAGAGATGTTTTCTTTTGGCAGACTATGTCTTGCTAAAATGATCTTAAATGAGGATTTTTGGACACTTTTCAGCTGGTCTGCATTAAAACCAGCTGGAAAACCAGGTAGATGTGAACTTAATAAGGCTGAAAATATCAGCTTAAACCAGGTAAAACCACCAAACCATCTTTGTTTTGGTTTGATTGTTTTTCCAATAGACTACACAGCAGAATTTGGTCTCAAGGTCATAAAATGTTGATGTTAAATATTCAATAAATATTAGCTTAAGCAGATTGTAGCATTTCTAAAGTTAGTTAAATATATGCCTTGCACTACTTTAGGATCAGAAAAAGCAAATGCATCACTTTACAATATGTACAACGAAAGACAAAACAGCCTTGGTATCAAAAATAGCCAGAGCAGGGGCAGAAGATCAGATGGTATAACACATTGATAGTGGGTAGAGAAGTCTCAGTTGGACATCTAACATCTCACTGAGCTCCACCAGACAGTGACTCTACAGGGACCCTCACATGTTCCACTGATGATGAGGGTGTGATGCACCTTTCATGAGATGATTTATCTGTGAGGGAACCCTTAAAATCAATTGGCCAGTTTTATACTCACAATCAGTCATGGATCAACACAAACATTGTGGAAATGAGGAGAAGCAAACTTTCTTCTTTATTTTTTCAGTTAAAGTTATTTTAGTATTAGCTTATTTTAGTATTAAATATTCACAATATCTGCTGTTCATCAGGTACACCTAGTGGAAATTAGGCTGTAGTTAGATTTAGTGTTACAATAACACTTTCAGGTTATTGTAGGTTTCAGATTCAGCAACACAGACTGAAAATTATCATTGGGAAATCTCAATACGTTCTTGTGCCAATAAGATCGTAGGGAGAACCACACATGTGAAATTACCTACAGCTAAGAAACTCGATGAAAAATGTGTTGTGTTTTTATTTTAGAGGGCATCTCGTGATGGTTTTATAAGGATGAGACATCTGAGCATCTTTTATTAAGCAGATTCCCTGTAGCTGCATTTGTGCTGCATGGCCGCATGGTACATGGACTTGGCTACATGGCTTCTCTCTGACTAGATAGATTTGTCAGGGCATTTTTATAAATAGCATATCACGTGGTTCGATCTGGTGCAGGAGAATGAAATATATCAGCCTCAAGCATTCAGTGCATTACAAAACTAATCTTAAGAGAATTATGATTGTTTGGAAGACTACAATTATAGTCAATTTCATGATTTCTACCGTGCGTAACTAGATGGGACATTAACGTTTAAACAACATAAATGCAGGATTTATTTTTTATTTATAGATTTTTTTCATCCAGCTTGAAAAGATTTTTAGTTATGAGAGCTCTGCCATTTCTTTCTTAACGTTTTAGTGTATTTCCTACTAACGTGACTGTTCTACAAAAAGAAAACAAATTCCATTAAAACTAAGTCTTCATTTAAAACATAATTTAATTTGCTTGTGTGTATTTGATCCATTGTTTACTGTTTTATGAACTTTTGCCCTTCAGGGGCTAATATTGGTCATACAATTTTAAACTACAATTTCAAACTACAATTTTATTGTAGTTTGTTTCACAAACAACAACAAACTAAAATGTTTCTTGACCAAGAAAACAAATGCACAGCTGTCTTTAATGAGCAAGCACAGTGTATCTGTGTTAGCCATGTCAGCTGCTTTTTTGATGTTTCCCATCAAAGCAGGACATAAAACAAGGTCTTATTTGAGGAATTAGACTTGCCTGTTAGTTTCTGTAGAGCAATTTATGATCTTCTAGAGATAGAAGAAATAGTCAATTTTACTTAATGTTCCCAATTAATAAAACAAAATATAAAAGTAATAAGTTGCATCTACTGTGCCGGTTGATTTTTCGTATATTGATGGAAATTAAAAAGCAGAGGTGTGCAATAATAGAAAAATGTTGTTCCTTTAGAGGACTGTGTAACAGGTGCAATAACAAAAGCAAATAATGTGGGTCTTACGCTGGTCCAAAAGTTTGTATCGCATCAAGGGAAAGGTGGCACCTGGTATGACAGTAATTAAGAACCATGGGAATAGTGATTAATAAAATATGGCCACAGAGGAGTGGCATATATGTGAAAATCTTGTTTGTTTGTTTGTTTTTTTTACAGGTAAAGCAACCCAGCTCACTTACCACATTCATACTGTACAATCAACTGGACAGAATTGCATTGCAAGGAAATTCAGTGAGTATCTAAATCTTGTAGTTCATACAGGAGTTAATGTCTCTTTCTCTCTCTGTCTCTCTCTCTCTATCTATCTATTGGGCATAACCACTTGTTCCTGATTCTTCTATGATGTAAATGAACATGCAGAAATCATGACAATGCCCTGTGTGAGGACCAGGTGCAGTGTTGCATTTTAATGATTCGTAATTTGAAGCAATAACCATTTTTACAATACGGTGAATCCACCATCTCCAGATAATTATGGAGCATTGCAATAGTGTGCTGTATAATGCAGGTTCATGGTGATCTGGAAACATTACCGCAATGTAATCAGGTGGGCTATGATGCACACTTGAGCTGTTATTATTATAAGCAATTTGGAATGTTCTAAAATAAAGCAACACGGCTAATATACGGTAAAGGCATAAAACAGACAGTTATTGACAGCTTTAAAACATTTGTTACTGTATTTAAACTCGCTTTTCTCTGTTTGTCCCCTGCATTCAGGGCCATGAAAACCAGACTAGGGTGTCTGTCTAACAAATCTGACTCATGCAGCGATTTTTCAGAATTCCTACCTCCTACTCAAGAGAGGTCCACAAGATACTTAAAGTAAGTGGTAAATAAGCTTTTCCAAAAACATAAAGAAAATCATTTGTTGTCTCATAACTGTATCTAATAACGTGCCCCTTTAATGTATCTCAGGCTGTCCAATGATGAAGTGAGCAGATGGGCAGAGTCATTTGATGCCCTGCTTTCCAATAAATGTAAGTCATGTTAAATACAATCAAATTAGTGAATCTGAATTTGTAGCCATTGATTAGTGTGTTTACATGAAATGCTTTTTTTTAAAAAAGAGAACATTTGATATTATAACCATTTTTGGTATTGATTAGTACAATATCATGCTACATATTTATCCCCATGCAGATATAGACTCATTTAAAGGTCGATTAATAACATTTCTACTTTAGCCACAATATGGCACACCAGCAACTTATGTAAGAAGCTCTCCATATTGTGAAGGACGCCATTTCCCCGTGAGTCACGCGTTTGGCTGTGACTTGTCTTGTCTGTTGCTCACAAAATGACAGGCTTTAATTTCTCAGGCTGAAATCCAGCATCAATTAGAAGAGCGCGTGTCTTTTCCTGAATCTCATAGCACTGACACCCCAGATGCACCACAAATAGCCGCTATCTGTGCCGTGAGCAGAAGATGAAGTTCACACTGAAGAGCCGTGTGAAATCTGTTCATACCTAAATAATCATACTTGAACTCATTCAGATATTCTTTATTAGTGGTGCATGCTAACTCATGCATTACTAATACTATTGCTTTTAGGGTTGGGAATTTGAACAAACACCTAATAAACCTTTATTAATTAAAGGTGTAATTTAATTAATAAATTAATTAAATACAGAATTTGCTTAATTTGCATAAATGTGCATAATTTGCTTCACACCAGATGTGAGTGATGTCACAAATTGTGTAGCTTGTTGAGAAAAGGGGAGATAATCACAGCACACAACAAAAATGGGCAAAAAATGCACATTGCACAATCAGTGAATCTATCACAAAACAGTGAATTCATTTAGTTGATTTGATATACCTGTGGAAAAAACATTCGCAGGACCAAATCCAGGAATGGGAAAATCATAGGTGAAATAAACTCGGAAGTGAGCATCCCTAGGCCCTGCTAATCTTAAAGAGCACAAATCCTGATGTGTAGATTCTGTAGAAAGTATTGCAATTTTGCCTCACAATGTGGCCATTTAAAACACACTTGGCAAATTGGGCAATGAAAAACAACATTTTTTCTTTTTATCTGGAGCAGTTCTCTTCAATGTCCTGCCCTTCCACAGTGCCCTTTACCTCTCAATGCTGCTATTGATAAACAGCTAAAATTAACTAAAATTGCATTCTAGGGCAAGAGTCAATTTCCATACCGAATCACACAAAAAACTTCACAGTCATTAAAATAGCACTGTTGATCAATTGCCATTGTATTGTTTATGTTGTGTAAAATCTTCTCTAAAGGTAGCATATCCTGTAAAAAGCATTACTGAAGTAAAAAATCTCTTCCCCTGTTTATTATGGCGCAGGATACATACAGCGGAAATTCACTTTTGATACACTGGCCATGCTAAAGAACAGTTTGTTCCTTTGAAGGCAGGAGAACATTTTGCCTCCGTACCGCCTCTTGATTGTCCTTTCATTGAATTTCCAGCGAAACACTATTGTCTCATTTACCCGGCCTACCATTTGTACGGGCTTTAATTGTATTCAGGCGAGGGCTACCCTCGCACAAAAAGCATACAGGATAAAAAGTGCTTTACTGCCACAAAGGACGAATGGATGATCATAAAAAAATAATGAATGTGTATATTAAATAGGGGATGAGACAGTCAGATTAATGATGCAATGATAATCAAAGGAAATAAACAATCCAAAAATTGAAATATTATCCTCATCAACAAACATGGTCATAATTAAAGTAGGGTGAGAAGGAAACTACAAACATACTTTTCCAGTTACAAAACATACTTGCCCAATGTGTTATCACAGATGCCAAGGGGTAAATAATTGAAAGTAACTAGCTTGGTGTGTCTGGGAAGTATTTCCTGTAGACAGTGTGGTGGATATGCCATATATACACAATAACAAAACTGCATAATGTAGTTTTAATGGAGAAAGGTGTTTGTCTATAACCATATTCATCTTTATTTTACAGATGGTATGACAGCCTTCAGAACCTTCCTCAAAACAGAGTTCAGTGATGAAAACATAGAGTTCTGGTTGGCTTGTGAGGACTATAAAAAGATCAAATCTCCTGCTAAGATTATGTCTAAGGCAAACAAGATCTACAAGGAATTTATTGACGTCCATGCACCCAGAGAGGTATGTTGATACTCTTATAGAACCATAGCAACAACCCCCTGAACATCCAGTACTTATGTCATTACTCATTACTTTGTTTCACTAACCGAATATATTTAGTTGGAGTTTATATTTAGTTTTTATCAAATTCATATTTTTGAGAGAGGTTTCAATTTTTGTGTCACCAACAGTAGAACAACTATCTGATGTAGTACCTCTGATCTGAGGCTGAGATTGTCCTCTGTCAGAATTCACCCTTTAGCACCACCTACACCCACATTCTTTAGCTTCGAACCTGCAGCATCTTCAGTACTAAGTTATCTATACTGTTTACCTCTTTTATTAGCATAAATGTATCACAGAATCCTGCCTTACTGATGAAACTATTCACAAACTAAGCAAAATCTGTAATTGTTGTTACAAGTGCAAAAAAAACAGTTTCCCAGCTAACAATTTTAGGTTGTAAGAATGTTTCCCTATCATTTCTATTAAGAAACATTAAGTTGTTGTAATGTTATTTCTTGGTTGTAAGAATGTAATTTAAAGTTTATTAATTTAATTTTTTTTGTAACTTTTCCACTAAGAATATAGTTTTTGATCTATAGGATACATAACATTAAAAAACATTCTACTAACATTACTGGAAGAACATTGTTTGACAACTGTGAGAGAATGTTTCGAGAACATTAGCCAACATTCTGAGAATGTTCTCCAGCTGGATTTCCTTAAGCTCAACTAAGTACAGCAGGATGTTAGTAATGTCAAGGTCGTGAGTTTAAGTCCAAGCACCACCTACACTGACATCAGTTCTTTTGTTAACTTCAAACCTGAACCTTGCTGAGCATGACCTTTAGATACTTCATGATTCATTGCTTGTTGTTTGGGAAACAAACAAGTATTCTCATGTGGCTCCCAGAAGGTGTTCCAGATTGGCTTCTTTAAGCCATTCTACAAAGCATCTTTGATTGCTTTTGTTTTCACTCACTAAGTGTCTTTGTGGTGACAAGCAGCTATTGGATTGTATGCAGGTCTAGATGTCCCAAATCATTTCCCTGTCTACCCTTTTCATTAGCACAGGTGTATCACAGAGTTCTGCTTTATTGACTAAAAGATGAAAGATGACCAGCTTTCCTGTAGCTTAACTGGTTGAGCATGTTGCTAGTAATATCAAGGTTATGGGCTTGCAATAAATGTATATGCTCATGAAAAGCATAGCTTGAATAAATATACAAAAAAATTGCATTGCATTCAATTGTAAGTTGCTTTGGATAAAAGTGCCTTTCAAATGCATAAATCTAATGTAACAGATCACATAGATGTACTGTGACTACGGTATTAATTTTCTCTGTTGTGGCTCCTTAAGCCAGTCATATCAGAATGATTTATTTTTTGTATGCAGTAAATTTTATGCTGTTTTAATTCATATACCCCTGCAGGTTAACATAGACCACAGGACCAGAGAGGAAACCAAGCAGAAGCTTCTGGAACCAACTTCCAACAGTCTCAATGAAGTCCAAGCAAAAATATACAGCCTCATGGAGAAAGACTCCTATCCTCGGTTTATACGGTCAAAGATCTATCAGGACTTACTGAACAGAACACAGATACACTGTCAGAGAAAATCTGTTTAAAAGTGAATGTCTATAAAAGACGACTTTTTGCTTGCCAGGTTAAACGATACTGAGGTGACAACAAAGACTTTAATAGAAATATATAGCATAGTCTGGGTGTTTACGAAGTAATTAGATACTGTAAGGAAAATTAAAAAAACAAACTAGTTCCTTGCTAGTTGGTGCATCTAAAGTACAACATGACCCTGTACTAGTTCTGTCTGTGACATGTGACTATATTCTTTCCCTTTCAATTGTGATAGAATGGTCAATGTTTCTTCTGAATGCTGGCAAGCATGTAAATGCAAATTCAGTCTCTATATGGATAATATGTAACAGCAGAGAATAATTTATTTTTCTTATCTTCAATGTAACTTGTAAACATATTTACACTGATTTGTTGCACTCAGAATGCTTAGACTGTCAACCCAAGACACGCCTTCTGTTACTGCATGCTGCCTTGGCTTACACACACGGTCCACACACACTGTTCCGATTGGCTGTAATTTTTTGATTGACAGTTGCAGCACGTCAGTGGACCAATTGCTTGTCACTGGAATTTTGTTGCATCATGACTGGTTAAAAAAAACTGTAATAAAGACACATACACAATACACACACACACACACAAACACCATAAATGGAAGGAAACAATGTGACGTCATGCCATTGTTATGTTTGTTTGTTTAGTTGTTTATTAATTTATTTGTTTATGTTTTCACATGTTGATGTTTTTATGGTTTTTACAATGACATGTTCTGCAGTGATAAATACTAGATTAAGTAAAGCATGTCACTCCTATCACACAGTGTTGTGTTGTCATTTTTACCGCCTGATACAATACGTGTTACAGATCTTGCTTGTCTGAATATTGGTCAGGCTTCACAGAATGGGTCTAATGAAAAGTACTGCGCCAGCCCAATATGGGTCACTAATCTTTCTAGCAGACACAGCAGCATTAAAGTTTTTATTATGAACCAGTTCTGCAGTTACTTTAGACATGTTATTGTATATATATATTGATTTTTTTGCAGAACATAATTGGAAATTTGTTTATATTATAAGAAAATGCACAAATACAATAGACTAATAATACTATAAAGATCTGAGAGAGCAGCAATTTCTCTTGTTCCCTCACTGCAAAAAGGACAATGTTTAGACTTATAACTGCCCAGCTAACAGGGAACATTCTCAGAACATTCGCTAATGTTCTGTAAAAGCTCTCTTAAAGTTCTCTTAAGTTATCAAAAATGTTCTTTCAGTAATGTTGGTCAAAAATGTTTTAATTGATATAAATATTTTTTATTTTAATTAAAAAATGTCTTTAAAAAATGCTTGAATGCTTAAAAAAATGCTTGAATGTCTAACGTCTAAAAAACAATGTCTTAAATGTCTGAACATTTTCTTAGAACATTCAACAGAGAACATTTGTTTATATTACTTAATGAAAACATTAGGAAAATGGTCTTACAACCTAGACTTATTAGCTGGGTGGTAGAGCATGATGCTAGCTATGCTATACATTTTGATATTCCATAATAGACAAACTACAATAAATAGTTATACAGCCGGACGAAGACAGGTTGCAAATGTTATAAAACCTCTTCAGCGCACACAGATGTGGAGCCCATGGCTCTTCTACTGCCTCCAAGGGCTATAGCCCAAATGGAATAATTGGATCTTCCACCCCTCCAGATCAGTGCTCCCTGAGCACAGTTGAAGTCAGAGGGAACATCTGTGAGATCGGGGCAAAGTCCTCCCTGGAGGCACAGCAAATACAATCACAGACACATGCCTCTCTATCAAAGCTTTATGTGAAGGCACTGTTGCCATGAGGGGAAGCATTCAGGTGGAAGTTCAGGCTAATAACAATCTCTTCTCTTTAATTTGGATTTTGCCAAAGGAGGAAAAAATGTACTGCAATAACATGAGATACAGATTAAGACAAAGTTCTAAATGCTAAACCTATAACAAAGGTGTATAAGCCTAAACTAGTTTTTGAGTTTCTCATAATAACATATTTCTCATATCATAATAGATTTTGTGATTTTACATGAAATGAATGTTTGTAGCTTTCTGATAATATTATAAATCTCTCTATTGCATACTGTACAGTTTCTTTCTTGAGGAAACAGCTGACCACACACACAGTTTGAGTTTAAAGATGTGCTAATTGGTATACTATAGGTGTTTTTCCAAATGGTGCTCAATGTATAAGGTTCTCTAAACAGCAGGAAATAGAGAAACCGTGCCAGGAATTATCACAGGCCTGCCCTTTACCAATAAGCTGATGAAGTGTATTCCCGTACAAGCCCCCACTCATTGAGTCTCAGGGCTAATTCATAGCACTTCATGACCAGAGCTGACAGAAACCTCGAGCAGAGGATTTGCACTCTGCTGTGAGTGTGCGTCTTTTTGTTTGTTTTTTTCCCCTATTGCCAGGAAACTAGGAAACAGGCTGGAAATTTTGGGGGGTTTTGGTGGGTTTTCGGATATCATAATATATATTAATGGTTTACAAAATTTCCTCAAATTGTGCCTAGTTCAACACATGTAATACTTTTCTGTAAAATATTTTCAGTTACAACTGTATGAAATACTAGATTCTGATTGGTCAATTGCACCATTCTGTTGTCTAATGTTTTTACATATTGTATGTGTATACACACACAAACACACACATCATGTCAGGTGTAACAAGGCATTTTAGTGATACGTTCACTTACAGTATATGTACACCTTATTTTAAATCAGCATAAACTGTCACAGACAACAGCTAAATTTGCATTATGTATAATTTTATATAACTAAAATATGTGGGTCAGCTCCTCAAATAATTTCTTCATAAAAATAAATTAAAAACACAAAAATGTTATGTGCAACATTCCAAAATACAAGTATCCTTTGTTCAAGGTAATTATGCAAGAATTAATCATCGTTCTTATCAGCACAATTCTGTCATTTGAAGGACACACACTGAGTCTAGTGTAGACAGCCTGCAAATATAAAAAACTGGTACAGCTAGCTTTGAGACTGTATACATTTCCTAATAATGCTCTAAGGACATGTTTCTGTTTTCTCTCACTGTGTTAAAATAAAAAGGCCAGTTGTCTCACAGACAATATCCTGAAACATCCATAAACAACAATAAATAAATTACCAGAGTGATAGTTTTTTCATTTTAAGTTAGTAGAGTTAATAGGGGTTTCCTAAGGTAAGACTGAGTGACAGTGAGATGCTTTCAACAATCCAATGATACCTCAATTGCACCATTCCTATTTCCTGCTCTCAGGGAGCAGCAATGGGCCCCCACTGCCATCTCTATGAAGAGACCCAGATAACGGATTTCAGCCTGCTCTATCCAAAGAGACTTCTCTGTGGTGGTGTAATTGCTCTTACACGAGGCATATTATCTGTGAGAAGGAGTAAGTCATTGATAAAGAGAACAACAAGCTTATTTTCCCCTCTGCACGTCTTCATCATCTACAAAAAATGGCTTCCAGGCAGACGGGGTGACATCAGAACGCAGACGCAAAGATCTCAAGGCCAACTGCTGCGGAAGTTCCCTTGTCCTCACACAACGAGGTTTATTTACTCTTCATATTCTAAATCAATACACCGCAAGTCAGGTTGGGCAAGAAGGGTCTTTTTTCCTTACCGACATCATGTAAGAGGTCCAAGGTTTCCCTCAGTTGCTCTATCATTTAGGAATATTAAAGCATGGTTAGGTACAGACCTGTCCTATCTCCAATTCTGGTTTATGGCTCAATGATGCAAATCTAAACCTGCTAGACTTATACTGAAATACAACTTCTCAGAATATTATCAAAATTAATCTGAGAATATTAGTGAAAATGCTTCTTTTGGATATTTTGACATAATACATGTCTGTCAAACAAGCGAATAGTTAATTTAAAGAATTAAAAAGTTAAAAGTTGTTTAGTTGTTTTTATTATATACCTCTTTTGCTTTAGTAACTAAAATTAACAGATTTGTATAAAACCTACTTTAATCAGAAATTAGACAGATTTAAATTAGATCCTGAATTTTAAATGTGTTCTCAGATATTTGAACCCCATTGTATATAAAATATATATATTTTGCAAACTCAATGCACACAAACGATTACATTTATTTATTTAACAGAAGCTTTTATCCAAAGCGACTTTCAAACACCTTCAAGAAAGTAATTGACAGTTTATGGTCTTTCCTGTCACTTTATGATCAAACATCCTGAACCACGCAGTTCAAATTGTTGACACATTATAAATGACTCACCACTTCCTTTTAAAGCTATAACTTTATAGCTTTTTATACTCTCTACATTGTCCATTTTGCCTAATCTGTGTAATACATACTGTAACCACCATAAACAATAGCATACAAGAATACATAAAATCATACACATGAAAATATATTTCTGCTAAGGAACACACTGTGCTATAGCACTCTTATAATATGACCAACATCCCTGTAAAAATAAAAACTCCATTCTAAAATTAACTATGTTTCTAGAACAGAATGTGCACAATAAAAAAATACACTGTTGGAAATACAATGTTCCTATATGAATTGAGGCTAAACTGTCATTTAGTTCCAGCAGTGCACTCACCTGCCTTTTCACAATCACATAAATGTACAGCACAATTCATACTAGTGAAGAGAATACTGCAAGGTGATTGGCTAAGAGGAGATGATGCTGTGCTTCCTGCTCTATTTAAACTCTCCGTTCCCTCTTTGCAGACAGACTGCTGATATATTTTTCCTAGCGACCGCACTGCGTAATGGATATTTACCTCCCTGCTGGCTTTAAAATGTGCAGAGGAATAGCAGAGCTGACAAACACTTGCCTGGAAAGGTATGGAGCTCATATTGGCATTTGTACAAATTTTATGTGTTTTTTGTAGTGAAATAGAGAATCTTATTTAAATTTTTGAGCATACACCACACAGGTCTGTATATCAGCATTATATCACACCATATATAATAGAGAATAATATCAGACAATGTATGAAACAAGAACGTGCACTTACTGGGTATTAAAGAAACATTTTGTTAACATCAGGGCTAAAAGATTAAAGGCATGCGTGGGTGGTTTCCTGAGAAGACAAGACTGGAACATCTTATGCTATTCCTACAAATACAGTAAACCAAGGTTAGTATTTCCCTGCAGTGTTACAGAACACAACGTTTGTCTTTGCATGATGAAGTCTGTGCATGCGACTGTTTCTGCTCTGACTGGCTGACATCTTTGCAGGCTGACCTTGGAGGAATGTTTGATGTGGAAGGAATCTTTCGAGAAGCTCCTGTCAAACAAACGTAAGTATAAAGCTTACAGCAGTAAAATTATTTTACATTGACGACAAAGTTGTAAGATTAACGGGCTACAGTGTGAAGAAAATTTTGTGCAGATTAAATGGCTAGACTATGCTGTCCTGAAAAAGCTTTAATATGGAATTTTGGTATAATCGGGTAAAAAGCATCTTTGGTAATGACATTACAGCAAAAGGTGCCAAAAAAAGGATAAGGAGAGCATGAGTTGTGTGGTAGTGTGAGACTACCGGTTAAATTTAGATGATGGGATGACAACTGTACTGCACAGATGTGTCCACCCCGCTGTCTGATCTGTGTGGGGTATTTTAATCTGATGAGACACGTTACACAACTAATCCTTTCTCTCTAACCCCATTTATCTCTATCTCTCTATCAGATGGACTATACGCTTTCAGAGCATTCCTGATATCTGAGTTCAGTGAGGAGAACATCGCCTTCTACCTGGCCTGCGAGGATTACAAAAACACAAAGTCTGCAGCAAAGTTGAGATCCAAAGCTATGAGGATATACGAAGAATTTATCGGAAGCGAAGCTCCCAGAGAGGTAAATTGACAAATTAGACACTGCATATCACATTTATGTTGTACTGCTGTGTACTATTTTGGATGTTTGAAATCACTCCCTGTTTACTTTCAGGTTAACATCGACTATGAGACTCGAGACATCACCCAAGCCAATCTAAAGAGCCCCACGACATCCTGCTTCGATATGGCTCAGTACCGCATCTACATTTTGATGGAAAAGGACTGCTACCCACGGTTCCTCCGATCCGCTGCCTATCGCAACCTGGTCACCCAACTCACAGCGAAAAGCACCAGGGCCAGAAGCAAACAGCCCCCAGCAACTCCACCACCATGCAAAGAAGAAAAGCCAAAATGAAAGCAGGTTCAAAAGAAGATGTTACATAAAAGATGGAAGCTCAGACGAGAAGTGAAAAGGACCGGTGTGGATCCTTAAAAGGCTGTTTGTGGGATGAAGTGGGATGAATGTCATTCACGAACTTCATAATGGAATCAGGGCATTCCAAGACTCCCTGAAAGTAGTCAACAGACAGAATGACAGAACTACCCATACAAATGTACTTGGCACAAGAGAGGTGGAACTTTATGGGCCAGTGAGCACATAGCATAAGTTCAGACAGCAATCTGAAAACATGTTGTAATGCTGAATTACACATGGATTAAGAAACATGTTTGTCTATTTATTATATTAACTTATTTAATTTATTTGTGCTTTTGTAATAAATCACCCACTTACAAAAAAGTACTGTGACAGTACCATAAACATAGCATTACTGAAACCTATGGAATCATGTTCAAAATTATTCTGATACCATAATTTTTTTTGTAAGTGACAATCTATACTGCTTAAAGCCATCATTTTGGAAGTTAAAAGTTGTAACTATTTATTTTAAATTCTTGTTAAATTAAACTGAATAAAACTTTTACATTAAAGTCTTATCTTGTTTTTGTGTCTTTTAAACTGGAACCAAGTTAGGTACATAAAAAAACACAAAACGGTGAAAACAAGCTGATACAGCTATGGGTTATATTTAGACACCAATCTAAAGGCCATGTTTGTTCTAACTACATGGTATTTTCAAAACTAAAAGGCGCTTTGTTAAACGATCAAGTAGAACTAAAGCACAAGACATCCAGCCCAGAATCACAGACACTTGGCCATGAGGTAAACATGCTTGTTATGCACATGACTGGCCAGACTCAACTGAGCTTGTGTTTCATATTTAACCATCAATGCCCACAAGCAACCAACAGCCTGAAGTGTAGGTTTACACAGTTGCCAGGGCAACCGTTTGGGCCCAGTTTCCAAAGCAGTTCACATGATTCTTTCAGCTCAAGACTAAGGCATCTTTACAGCTGACAATAATGAGAAAGTTCATCACCCAGACCGCAAATCAAATACCGAGTTCAGAAAAGAGGAAATACATTTGATAAGGCGTTTAAATCTTTGTATGAACAGTCATAAAGGATTGTTAGCTTGCGTGTTTGCGTACACGTAATGAAATAAACAAAGGTGCCTAGTTTGAGTGGTCTGAGAGTCACTGTTATATTTGATAAGTGACATCACAGATTTGTAAATCATATCTTTGCCAAATACAAACTGTTCTTCTCTCAGACAGAACTCATAAGAATATTATTATTAATCCACAAAAGCAATCACAATTTGTGGATGAAATATGATTCTAGATTAGAATATTTTAATTTCATTAGCTAAGTGAGGGCAAGACGATGGTCCTTTAGATATACAGTATATTTAGCCCATCTCACCATAAGAACATAAAGCCGATAGCTTTTATTTAGTGTATGTGTATGAGAACTGTTTTTTATACATTTCATGACTAAACTTGTTTACTTGAGTGTAGTGCAGTCGCAATTCTATCTCAAAGAGTGTGACTTTGGTTATCAAGATTAAAAGCATGGGCTAAATATTATGCAAGATTTACATTTTACAAGCATCCAATACAAATATGGAACTCAATTTCCATCATGGTAACAGTAAGGAAATAAACCACATAATGTCAGATTTGTTTCGAGATTATAAAATGATTTTTCGCTTCTCATAAAAAAATGAAACCATGGTATTGGTATGTGGTTACCAATATATCCTATTTATATATGTGACATATGTATGGCTGGTCACGTATGGCTTCAATATATAATATATAAGTGAAATTGCAATGTCTATTTATATTCTGAACACCCAACCTCTTACTGTAGGCAAGCTTGTAAAAATAACACATTTTATGGCTTAAACTGTTTACTTTGATCTTGAGGTCAATGCATTCAGGCATGGCAATTTCCTGCTTTGGCTTTTATAGCAGTACTTCTTCTGTCTTGTCCTTTGCAAACATTAATGAATGTGTGTCATACATCTACAAGTATTAGAACTTAGCATCCACTATATGACTACATGTGCCTTTAACTGATAAACCAACCATCTTGCTTGTCAGATGAGATCCAGCCTTAAAATAGCCTATTCACAGACCTAAAGCAAATTTTGTCATGACTGATGACCCACGTCTTCAGAAATCTTCAATGAACAGTGACTCAAACAGTAGCATCAAGGTCATGCCTCACCCACAACGCGCTACAGTGATACATAGTCATTCCGCAACGCTAGGCCTTTATGTAAAGAATACTGACGCAATAGTAAGTGACAGTAAATTTCACCTTGATGAAGCTTATTGCATACTTTTAAACACTACAAATATTTGCACAGGCACACAGTCAATACAATATGACAAGCATTAAAGTTTGCATTTGACGCAAAAACAATATTTTTATTGTTTTGGTAACGTTATCTGCGTCCATAATCTCATGAATATTGCATATAAAATGTATATTGCATATAAAAGCTTTAAATCCCACTTGTAAGCGTTTGTGCAACATTGCCTCCTAGCGGCCGTTCCGCAACAACACAACAAGCATATCATGGACCAGAACAACGTTCGACTATATACATAAACTACATGACATAAAATACCTTTCCTCACAGATATCAAGGATCTATAAGAAAATTAATAATTTTAGAAAAATAATTATTTAAAGTTAACTTTTGTGTTTTAAATCAGATCACGAATGAATGCTTCAACATGGCAAACAGGTTATATACTTACTATACTATACTGACAGTTTGAGTTTATCGTACTTTTATGTGAAGTTATGTTTCGGGTCTACTCTGTAAAACAGCACAGCATTTGAATAATAAATAAATACCTAAATAAGATCATATATGCATAATAAGAGCATTAGGCATATTAAATATTGCATATGTACAAATATATAAATATAAGTGGATATCTATTGCCTCAAAGGCTACATTATTATAAGAAACAGTCTGTCCCAAAATGCACTGTGACGTCACCAGGTGTGTCTTAGTGACGTTTCATAAAGCTTCCTTACGCCCTCTTCCTCGTCTCCTCAAGGTGCAATTAGACAATTTAGATATCCTTCAAGATGGCTGAGTTTGGTCTGTTTCCAGGTCACGAGCAAGAGGACCGAGAAGCAAGGAAATGAGGAAGCATCAATTTAAGTACAGAAAAAACACTTTTGCAGGCAGTTTGCGAACCTCTGGAAACAATTTCGGACATGGGCATAAATTATTTTTTAATTATAAATACAGAGAGCTTTGGCGATACCCAATAATTTAAAAAAAACAATACAAATTTATCAGTAGAAATGCAATCAAAAGTGAAAATACAACTTACAGGTATACAGAAACTGTCATCCAGCCACTTTCCAAGACGCAATTTTGGTAAATAAATAAATAAGTTTAAAAAAAATATGCAAATAAAAGTGTCCGCTCCCGACCATTCGTTTGCAAACAGTATTTAAACTATTTACAAATTTCCGGTTTTGACTTTTCGAGGCCACTTGACGTCACAGTTCAACTCGCACATGTGCTTGTTTGCGGCGTTTGGCAGACCCTGAGAAACACAACAGCAGCGACAAAACAACCTGGCAACAAACTCACCACTCACAACACCATGCAGATAGTTTCCTATATAAAGTCTTCAAAAATATCTGGCCACCAGAATATCTTTAAAAAACATTAAAGATAATATCT
>JAZGTK010003307.1:0-27859 GCA_036877625.1 Ambastaia sidthimunki | reverse complement strand
TATGGTTTAATCTAAAAAGATTGCAGTATATTTGTAAATAGCTATATGTTAAACATAAGGAATAGCAAAATAATCATAGCATAAATTATGATCATATAGAATGAATGTATATAGATGAATATAGACCTATTCTGTATGCAGAGTACAAATATACATATATATACATTTTTATATATATGGGTGTACTCTGCATACAGTAAGTCTATATACAAATACGAATCTAATTTGTAAAAAACTAAAGTCTGCCAATAATCTCTTTGACATACATGGCAGTACGATGAAGATGAACAGAAAACTGGAAAATAACTATTCTACCACACCTGTTATTTATTTATATATTTTTTTCATGAGAAATTTTTGTGCACTCCTCAGTAACACTACTGCCATTTAAGTTAATGATGAAACAGAGGAATGGCATCTGGAGAGCTGCATTGATCCCACTGTCCCTGTGAGGCAAAAGGCTCACAGTAACATTCTCCCGATTAATCAGCACTGACAGGAAGAGGTGTGGCCTGAGGAGAAAGAGATCCAGGTTACCACCCACGCCTTGGTGATGCACAGACTCCAGTGAGGGACACGTTTAAAGTTCAGATGCTCACAGATCACCAGCTGACATTCTCTGGACATGTGGGACAGTCATGACAGCCCTATTGACGATACACAATAGCCCCCCTATTATAATTTCTTACCCAATTCTGGGTACAATAATGTGTACACCCACATCGAAATTACTAAGTGCCATCGCTGGTGAAAATATAACAACAATATAAGAAACATTCTGCGCTACTTGTTTTCAAAAAGGGGAAGAAGAAATCTAAGGTAACAATCAAGGCTCTCAAAAAAAACTCAGCAAGTCACAAAACTGATGCTTGAATAGTCTGCTAAACATAACCAATGGTCTAAATTGCCCGTCAGTTAAGCCAAGCAAACAATTTTGTGCCATGGGTTGAGAGAACACTTAAGGGCTGATGATCCATTTTTATTTATGCCACAGCACTATCAGGAGACCTCAATAGCATGAAAAGAGAGGGATGGGGAGTTTTAAGCAGTTACCATCAAACAAGCAGAGCTACTTGGTGCTGCTACCAAGAGAATAAGACAATCTCCATAAACAGCTTTACTTAATAACTGAAATACCCTTATATTAAATTATATCAGAGGGACACGTCACATTTGCAAATAAATAAAAAAATAATAAAATCTATTTGGACACAATGGACGCATAAACGTTTCCTTAAAATGTTTGTGTGATCTTCTTATGGAAGACACAAATGCCATATAGACCGTTTTAATTCGTTTTGTCAGACGTTCACAGAAACTAATACATATGAGCCACAATTCAAAGACAACAGAACAGACTTTTTAATTCGGAAATGAATCAATATCTTATATTGTGTCCTTGTGTTTATATTACAAACACTGTTTAGCATCAAATGGCAAGATTTGAATAATCTAAAAAATAAAATAAAAAACTTAGAATCTGTTTTCCTCAGACACACCCATAAATAAACGTTTCCATTACCGCTGCTGATTTAAACTAGGAAGCAGCGGACTGAGAGCGTAATTGATAAATTTATTGCAACACGTTCAATAAAAAACCGCTCATAGCATCAATTTATATAAAAAAACATCGATTCTAGCAGTCGACCCCTTTTCCCTCCACTTAACCGTGTGCAACTCTGTTTTTCAGGACGCAAATATCCGTGAGGATCTTTTAGGCAGCGGGAACCATGAATGAATTCATTGTAACAGTGCAAAGTGTTCCGCTTGGCGGGGTTTTACAAAACTCTACCCCCTTTATCTACCCCTTAAACAGTTATTATAAAACCAGCTCATCTACCAAACTCAAAAAAATCCGGGACAAAAGCAACCTGTCCGACACGATCGGAACTGTGAGATTCAACCGAGATGTTGAGGTTGTAGTTGTTTCACACGGCAGTGACCCAAATAAAAGTGATAGAGCGACACTGGGGGAATCTGCCCGAGTGTTGTTTACAAAACTGCGAGCAGAGCGACTGATGCTAGCGGGGATGCAGGTGCCAGCCAAGTTTAGTTTGAATAGTTACACGGTGACTGCGACTTGAGTCTCCTACCTGAGCAGCGCGGTGTCTCCCTGTCTGCTGACCACGCTCTCGCTGGACGCATAGTCCACAGTCTGTCCAGCGGGCAAACACGATGGTAAAAAGCAGCAAAGACTAAGAATTATAGCGGTGAGCCACTGACCGGAGACGCATGCATCCTGCACTGCAATCATTATGTCCATCACCGCCGAATGGAGTACGATCCGCGCCGTTATCAAAAATAAAAATATAAAGATCTGAATGAAAATATATTAATCCCCGCTCTTCCTCCGCGAAAACCCCGAGAAATGGCGCTCCGTGTAGTTTCCCAGATTTGTTTTGATCCGAACCTGACCGCGGGAGGAAGTCGACTCTCCAGTGGCTTGCACACCATCTAGTGAGGAAATGGGAAACGGGAGCAGAGCTAGCAGCAGACAACCCCCCGGCTCTGATCCTGTTGCCATGCGGCCGTTTCCCAGGCAACCTGCTCCCTGTAGTTCGTGATGGAGCAGTTAAGCGGGTGGGTATTCTTAATACAGCAATACTATTTAAATGCCGTCGCCCGGTGAGTTTTTACCACCTGGAAGTTCAAGACGTCCACATGCAAACACGCACGTTGTTGTGCATTATTCCACGTGACGTGCCCAAAAAAAGTCACTGATAAGGTAAGATTTGAAATGGCATAGGTCATATCTGGTTTATTGTCTTCAGTGGCCCCTGCAGCCCAGAAAAATAAACAAATACTATATATTCTCAGAAGTTACCGCATGACATTTTTCCTCACAGTTGGTCACTGCCATCCAATTTTAGAATCGGTGGCCTGAAAGATTTCATGGCACTGTTTAGCTTAGAACAAAGGAAGTGTTTGAAAGGAAATCATTCACGGCTAAAAGAAAGGTTGATACACCTCACAATAGCACCTTTGCTTCTCAAAATCTTTCTTTAAAGTAACCCACATTTTCTTTTTTCCTGGCTGGTCAGGGCTATAATCATTCTGACTTGGGGGCAGAATACTTATAGTACTTATAATACCACTAGTATAAAACCACTAGTATATTTTACATTTGCATGTTACATTTCATTTAACGAGGACTAGATGAGCATTATAACTAACAAACTAAAAGAACATCCAGTACTGCTAATTGCATGCTTTAACTTTGCACTTTACACAGAACAGTATCACTATCATTGTTTGGTTCACACTCTTCTTTATTTGATGTGATGTCCAGGTTGTTGAAGGATCCTCTTGCTGCACAGACCCGCTTTGATATGAAGTATATGTTCTTCTCCATTGCGGTCGTAGTTTTCAGGTCCTCAGTGAATGTTTTCATTTTCTCCTCATGATGACCATTCCTTTGATTTTTTTTCATCATCTTGCCAGGTACGGCACTCTTTTTGTTTCCTTTCAAAAACATCCCCTTCCTTTGTTAGGTTACTCTGCTTTCTGCGGTATTGCGTTCTCTTGCCTTATTTTTATTTATTTTTTAATATAGTTGCGCTCAACATTTGAGGCCAGTGGAACCTAAAGGTGTTGACAACATCAAGAGATTTTCTGTTTTAAAGGAGAATTTAAGGTAGGTCTCACCAACGACACCGGCAATTTTAGAGGCCCTGTACCTATTCGCATTAGCTTTCTAGATTATACATAATGTGGTGTGCGATTTAATGGACTTGTCTAATAAGAAATATATTTACTGTTGACTCACTGACACGGTCTGGCTATTTGTAAAAGGCCTCTGATAAAAGCATTTTGAAGCTGCTTGTGTTGAGTATTTTTCTTTTAATTGGGAAAGACATGGTTTGGATATAATTGCCTGAATGTCATTAGCGTTAATGGCAACCAAAGTCCCTTCATTTCATTCTGTATCTAAATTGGACTGGCATAGTTGGTCTTTGCTAATCATTTACTCTGCCAAAAGCCAAACACTCATTACTAGGTAATTTTAGCACTACGCATCCTGCTTAAATAAAGAGAGAATACATTGCTTTTTTGACGAGTATGTTGATAATTATTGATATAGAGATATTAATTTACAAGGATTGGTTATTCAGTGGTTAAAAGAATGTAAATGTAATCCTGAAATATTTGCAGATGTATTGAGGGAACAGGTTTAAACCTGATCAGAGGAGGCCATTTACAGGTACAACCGAACAACTTTCATTTATTAACTGGAAGGACTTTTGAAATTCTCTGAAGCGCACAGAACTGAGTCTACCTGCTCATGCATGAAAGCTATGATTATTATTACTCCCCATCCTCAACTCTGTTCTGTGAGGATGTGAGGAGAAATGAGCAGCTTTTCACACAATACAACTCCTGAAATAATGGACAAAAGATAAATGATGCCTGGGATTCTTCCACAGTGGCAGCATCTTTTGTTTTGCTCTGTCTCACCAAACCTTTATAAGAAGAAGCACATTTTCAGCCTGTGAAAGTCCTCTTTCTTTTAACGTAACACTGGGTTTAAAACAAGCAAGTGTTCCTATGCTTGAATGCTTTCGACGATTCCCGTGCTAACACATGCTTTTTAAGTTATCAAAAGCATTCTTGCAATAACATTAGTAGAACATTTTATAAAGTTATGTATAAAATATATTATTTCTATATATAAAATATATAAAAGGGTCATTCTTAAGTTAGTCGAATGTTTTAAAAATTAAAGAAATTAATTTAGAAGAGAATTTGAAAATACAACGTTAATACAAAGTCTACAAAACTGGACATTTTGAATGTTTCAAAAATACAGTTTCTAACGTTTTGTTCCTTAACGTTAGGAAACGTTCTAACAACCTAAAATTGTTAGCTGGGTCAATGTTAAAAATAATAAAATGTGCTCTTGGTCAGGAAAAGTTTCATCTATTCATGCACTATTCATGCACTAGCTACTCGAAAATAAGTCTGGCTGTAGGGTGATATCACAGAAATATTTTTTCTCAAACTTGCATGACATCAGTTATATGCCTGACACGAGTGGTTTGAGAATGATGTGCACACCCTCCAGTAACTCAGAGCAACTGCGGTGTTGTGAAGTCACAAGACAAATATTGCATTGAAAATACTGTAACCATTGTTGCTGCCTCTTTAGACTGAGATAAAATCAGCACCATTAAAGTCTGATGTCTTTCACAATGTCATGTGTTTTCATTCGGCAGAGCATTATTAAACAGAATAGCTGCAAATGTCAAAAGCTTTCAGAAGTGAAACTTGGCGTGTAATTGTCTATAATGCATTATTGTGTTCAGTATTAATAGAGAATGTACTTCTAGACTAAGTGTTTCAATGGAAATTGTAATTATTTGTAATAATCTTTTATTTGTAAAACAATCAAGAGTATTCCGCCTGGTTGAAATCAAGTCGTGCTGGCTTTGAAGGACTTGATTTATATCTTCAATTAATCTTAAGATCTAAGAGTGACCTTTAAGATGCATCAAGGAGTGACAAATGGGGTCATTAGAGATAACCTTCACTTAGACATTGCATGTTGACAGGGTTCATGTGGTTTGGGTTAAATACATTTCAGAGTCTCTTTAAAGATATGCTGTTTAAGCAAAGCAAACTTTCCTAATCTAACTTAAATTGAAAGTTACATGTGATGCGATTTATAGAGTCCAATTATTAAAGTTTCAGAGACTTATTAAGGATTCCATCCACAGTAAATAATAAATATCATGGAATAATTTCTCCTGTTTATACTGCTAAGATATTAAATCCTAAGTAACTATTTTTGATTATTATGTGTTGCCATGGTGGCATTTTAATGACATTTTGATTTTTGCAAAGTGTTGGAGTGAGGCCAGGTAAGCTATAATTAGTGTATTATGAGAAAAGTTTAAAGATGTATTCAGAAGGTGAACTCAGTAATTTTATCTCATTAAAGAGTTTACACATTTCTAAAAGGTTCCATTTAGTTCTTTGTTTTAAATCATATAACCTCCCATGACTAGACTTATATAGACTTAAAAAAGCTGGTTTATTTTACATAAAGCTGGGCCCCCTAATGGGGGCAGACATGTTGAGATCACATGACCAGCTAAATGCTACTCTCTATATCTTCTTGTAACCCTCCTATTATCAGACACTTTTGCTCACAGATTTAATTACTCATGGTTGACTGTGAATTTCACATTTTTATTTTTTAACGTTTGAATGATGCCACTATATGTCCCCAGCTAACAATGTTAGGTTGTAAGAATGTTTTCCTTATGTTTTCATTAAGTAACAAAAATATAAAAAATGCTAAATTACAAGTTTATGCAAGTCTGAGAAAAAATATATCTGTGATACTAGCCTACAGCCAGACTTATTTTCAAGTAACTAATGCATAAAAAAATGAAACGTTCCCTGACCAAGAACACATTTTATTCTTTTTAACATTTAACAACTAACAATTTTAGATTGTAAAAAGGTTTCTCTAACGTTTCCATTAGCAACAAAAAATCTGAATTTCAAAATGTTATTTTGAAAGCTCTAGGAACATTCAAAACAACCAATTAACAGTATTGCTTGGTTAAGAACATTTTTTATTACTTTATTTTTTTATTTTTATAAACTTTTATTTCTGTAATGTTTTTAAAATGTTCCAACAACTACTTAATCATAACATTTGATATACGACAGAACATATAAAAGCTCTACTAACATTACTGCAAATTTTTTTCACTCATATAATGTTTAGAGAACTTTTCAGAGAACATTAGCCAACGTTCTGAGAATGTTCCCTGTTAGCTGGGTCAGTGTTCAAGATGATTGTCACATCAGTGTGACATAAGCAATAAATGACTGCGTACCTTTAAGAATATGTTCATCAAGAGGTTTCTCTGATCTTCTGTAAACAGTGATGACGATTATGGGGTGAATTTATTTATGCATGCCAAAATCCACCACACTGACAGTTTGTGTTGTGCCAAAATGACAAATTTTTTTATCCCGCATTATGCTCAGTTGGCATAATCAAGGAGAGTGACGGAGTGGATGCCAAAAGGATATTGCTCCCCAACACAAACACAGTTGGTGCCTTCTTTGATTTCAACATAAAATATATCATGAGGCTTATAGTGTAAACTGTAGTGTCCTTATCTTTAATGGAAATCATGCCTAAAGTCAAAACTGGGAAAACTTTTGACTCTTGAAAAGTTACAGGATTGTTGTTTAGCCTTTTTTAAATACAACAAAAAAGCTACAATATGTACAAAGCACACACAACAACACCATCAGGTTTTCTGCTCTAAATTACAACACATGCCCAAGGGAATCTTTCCAATGAAAATAGACAGTGTTTCACTAAAAGAACCACTTCAAGAGACTGACCTTCATACGCCAGACTGGAAGTTAATTTTACATCTCATTTAAAGCCAGTGATCAGAGAGGCAGAGTTTCCCCTGCAGATAGTGCTGCAGAAGACTGGGATTTTCAAAGCAGGTTTTAATCTGCCCGACCCTTTCACATGGAAAGGTAGACTACCCACAGTTCCCTCAGACCCAGAACAACTTAATCACAGCTCACACTAAATGCAATTTACATGCATCGCCTTGAGTTAAATGTCCAGTGTTATAAAACATTGAAACAATACTGTTACACATTTGAAAATATATGCACTTATGTTTTTGCCAACTTTGGAATTCTATAAATAGGAAGCAGGAACCTGTTTGAAGAAGTCATGTAAAAATATAGGTTTTGCAAAGATCCATATTCATATGGATGTGATGAGATCTTTTGCGCAGTCTGATCATTTCAGAATATCTTTTTGATTAATTGGTTCCAAATGTTAATAAATGCGATTTTATCACAATGGCTGCTTGTATATATACTGACACTCCATTGTTTAAATGTTTTTTCATGCCCATCATTGTGACTGTCATATTGGTACAGTTTATTTCTGATAAACCCGCCCCTTAAACAAAACAAACTGCGATTGGTTGGTATGGGGGATATGTGGGCATAAAGCTGCAATGTGTACCAGACTTTATACTGCATAGTCAAAGGTCTGGTTAAAAAAGACTAATACTTACATAATGAGTTTATTTTACTTTCTTGTTTAAAAGATAAGAAAGCTGTCTTGGAAAAGTCATATATCTGATTAGTAGCTCTGTATATAGAGATCGCCTCTGACCAAGCTAAAGCCCCACACTGTAAGCATTTTTAGTGGTAGCTGCCATGGGGCTCATTAAAACAGGAAATAAAATACATCTGAGAGCTTTGAGTAGTTCAGGAAATGACCAGCGATATCTAGTCTTCTCCCTCCTCCTCGTTCTTGTGGCTGGCAAATAAACCCTAGGAGAAAGCAGGAAGCAACTTATTCAGTCTGGAATTGGCTAGATTGTGATATTCAGCAGAAGATAATGAGAAGTGATGGGGCAAGGCAGACAGGCCAGATAAAAGGCCTCCAGGCATGCTGAATGTCGTTTAAAGGTGGGCACATTCAAGATTCGCACCTCACTTTCAACAGAACTCTTTATCCACACATGTTGTTTTTGTCGGCCGCTTCTCTTGCCACATAAGTGCCAGCTTTTATTTGTAGCGGCTGACAATTTCAGCGAGCCACTGTGGAGCAGAAGCAATGGACGTGAACATGTTTGTGTGAGGAGAAATGTTATTCAATTCCAGTGGGGCCCCTGTAGTAAGGGCCCAATATGTGCTGACACACAAGCAAAGCATAGGTAAACAGCCATATAGCCCTATAGTCAAAGAAACTGTTGGAGGCCGTTTCATCTTCTGTGAGGTAGTTCAGACGCAGCACTGAAGTTTACTCTGCAATTTGAATTCATCTAAAAAAATGCTGAAATTTCCATGTGGTAAATTTAGCTTACCACCTGAATTGATTTCCTCACTTTGGGTTCATTTGAATGCAGCTGATGCATTTCAACCAGGTTTTGATTCCCTCCTCAGAGGAACCGCAGTGTCTTAACTGTGTGATTCTCACAGATGCGACGCAGACTGTCATGTACCCTATGGGACAGCCTCTGAATGGTGGTTTGAATGTTTCATATTCAACACGGTTTCTGTGATCACACCTTGCTCATCAGAAACAAGTGCTATCGAACCCACGCAGGGGATACAACTTGATTTGGTGCTCTTATTCTCCGACTGTATTACTAATACCAAGCCAGGAATGGCTGCTTAAGGCCTTATTTTCCCCCTTTCAGCCAAACAATAGATCGTCAGCGCTCTATTGAGTTGATTGCTGTGGTGTCATTTTTAGAATACCGTTCAAGGTCTCCTCTGTGAATTTGTATTATTTATCTCACTCATTCTCTCACAGGTTTGAAGATAACGTGACAACAAAGGTGCCGTGTTAACCCGGGCCACTATGCTTCCAAGACAACAAATTCTCCAATATCCTATTATGACAGAATCATCTTCCCAGCATCAAATCATTTATCTTTTCAAGCTGCTTATGTCTTCTCCAATGACAACCTTCATTCTTTCAAATACATTAATGCCAAAGCCCAAATCACCTTTGGTTGGAGCTCCTTTTTAACGTTTTGCATATAATGACCGCTGGGAATTACTAAGAACTCGTAAATTGCCTATTCTGTTATCATAAAGTTATAACCTAAACCTCTCAGCCAGCTGATTACTGCAATTTAAATTAGAGCTCAGCTGACTGGCTTTGAATACTGATGAAATTCAATGATATTCAAAATATCATAAATATTTTACGATATGATTGTGAATATCATGAATATTAAAGTGCTAAATTGGGTACGTATACATTGTGGATCACATATAAGGCTACATTGCTATTCTGCTCAACCTGACTTGAGAGCCAACTGAGAGATGTTCCAGGGTTCATAGTTTGTTAACTAATTTTTGTGGAAAAATCCTCTTCTAGCCCTAACCATAACTTATCCCTAAAATCAGAGTGAAATGATTATTATCATAGGTAGGTGTACGAGCACCTAACACTGGTTGTGTAACTGTGAACTTATCCCTGAAATCTGATTGGTTGATTGGAATGTTGTCCCTGGGTCAGCAATGATTTGGAATGTTGTCCCAGGGTCAAACATTTCTTACTTGGCAAAATGAGGAAGGTCTTGTTATTCTAGAACATGCTACAATTATAATACAAAACACTGTAATCCCAAGAGTTGGGTCTCGCCAGTCAATGATGGAATGTGCTTATAGGAACTATTAAGAACCTAAGAAGAGAAGCAGTGAATTGTAAAACTCATTATTCTACCGATTTAAGTTAAAATGATGTAGAAAAACATTTCAGTCATGGTGTACCTATGTTCAGAGGAGAGTGGTCTCCTCTCAGTTTGATCATTCATGTGTGCAAATGTTCCCATTTCTGTTTCGAATGATCAAAAGTTCTTGTTCAACTTTCCCACAGCGTTCCATCAATCATGTACACACGTAAAAAAATAGTACAGAGAATTTACAAGGGCGAACTGCAAATAGTTTTATTCACATTGAATTATTTTAGGAACTGTTTTTAGATTCGCATGGAGAATTTCAAGTACAGATGAATAGTGAGGCTCTCATAAAATGGTTTTTATAGGAATGCATGTAACACACCATTGGATATAAGATTATGTGCTGTACATCATGCACATATTTGTACATATGACTTGCATTTGTCTCCCTGCTCCACTTTGCAAATCTCTGTCTTGTATGTATTTATGCTCTCGGAAAACAACTTACAGTCATAAAATAGACATTTTTCGGATCAAGTTATGATCAAGACTCTCATTTTCTCCTTCTACTTTATCAAAGCAATGACCTGGAAATATGTCACCTTGTAGTGTCACCACATTCAGTCATCTTTGGAGGCCACCTGCAGTTCCAATGTCTCATTTTCAGATTGTGCAGATTTGTAACATGGTGTCCCTACAATTTTCCAACTAGAATGACATTCGGCAAACTCGAAAATGACTTTGGGTATTTTTATGCGGGTTTACGAAGAAGATTCACACCACATGTTACAGGGCTCACTGGTACAGTTTAAGAAATGATCAGAAGATTGTGTGAAAATAAATTTGCAGCCGTTATATATCAGGCTACTGTACCAACTTGTGGTGTCATCTCTGTGCAAGGTGAAAATAAATTTAAGATAAAGTGAAACCTGTTTTAAGATGTGTCCATTGTCAATAAATAAACATTAAAATAAGTGCAATGCTACAGCGCGTAATGCTCTGAATGATTGATCTTGCAGCCAGAGAACAACCTCACCACATCCTCGACACTCTCCCAGAAATTAAGGCACATCAGAAATGAGGCACCTTTTGATATTCCTACTGTTGAGGGAGTGAGCTGAGCTGAACAGATGGAGAGAGCAGCAGGGGTCTGGGTGGACCCACATTCCTATAGAGATTCCCCTGGACAGACAGTGGAAAGTGACTGTGGTAATTAATCCATCTTCCTCATTTCTTTCTCCCTCTTTTCTCGCTCCTTTATCCTCTACGACAGGACGGGGTCACTGTAGGGCATCAGTCATTTTGTCTTCAGTATAAAGAAAAAGGTTTTTGAAGAGGATTGTTTAAATGGTGGCTGGTGTGACCCCTTACATAATTAAAACTACAGAACGCTAGAGAGAGAGATGGATGGATAGATGGATAGATGGATGGATAGATAGATGGATAGATAGATAGATGGATAGATAGATTCATTCCTGTATTTCCCCCCCCCATGTATATAATCCTTCACCTTCCGTTCACTGACCCAGTTTTCTTTACTCATTTATAATGGACAGCCATTCATGTCAATTTCTGGCCTCAAGGCATAACAACACAAGAATAGAACATTGTAGAACAGCTTTGTGATTTGTTTTGTGAATGTTATAAACAGATACTGTATGTGCTGAGATGTGCAAAAGTTTAAGATTATACCAAAAAATATCTTTAAACCATCAGAGATAATACACATTATTGTTTAATGTTCAGAATCATGGGATACGTTGGTCATTTTGTCTGGAATTGCAATATTCAGATTTGAATAAGTAAGAAGTAATTAGAGCTACTATTAGTTAATGAGCAAGTACAGGTCAGTGTTCAACACAATCTTCTTACCTGCATTTGTAGCTTGTTCTGACAGCAGTTGTATAAACTTTAAACTTGTCATCCACAGTATGAAAGTAACTCCAGCAGTAACCTGCAATTTTATGTTTCAAACAGAGATGGCGGTAGAGAGACAAAATGTACTAATTGCATTTTTAAGTGTAACACCCATTTAGTCAACATTTTACCCATATTTTTGACATTGACAGATAATTTATATATTCTGGCTAGTAAACATAAGCTTACTAAATATTAAAACCTCAAGTAGTTATTTCCCAGCTAATAGGAAACATTAGCTAATGTTCTCTAAAAGTTCTCTCAAAGTTATCAGAAACATTATTGCAGTAATGTTAGTAAATGTTTTACATTAAGAACATTAGGAAAATGTTCTTACAATCAAAAATTGTTAGCTGGGTTGTGACTGACACTGACTGACTGTTATTTTCATTTCCAAAAAAAGATCTGCCTTTCCTTTCCTCTTTCCTTTCCTCTTTCATTTTATACTTTCTGCTCTTGAAGCAGAAGTATAAAATGGACTGTGAAACTCAGCTTCAGAAAGAGATTGTGAAGCGACTGTGAGGGTTTGTCTCTGGGGAACTCGGAAGCGATTCATAATTTGGAATCAAGTTGGTATAAACTGGAATTTCATTTATTTCATCCTTTCTGTTTCCTTCATTCAGAGTTCCTTCATTATTGGCGGCACACGGTATCCTATTACAAAATAATATTATTAGAAACATATTCATTACAGGTCTGATTTTTCTGACTGTCACAGGAAAGGTGGGAAGTCACATTTTACCCAGTTCAATCATTTCTGTCAAGACTCATTCTGCTCTTGAGTGAGTGAAGAGGAGGTCTGGGAAGATGACTGCTTTGACTTTTGTCTCATTTCAGATTTCATTGTTTCCCACAGGGCGGAAGATGACGGCTATTCCCATAAGACTGCTGCTGTAGACTCAGTTATTTTTCTAGAGAGGCCCTTGAACACAGGACTGACCTAAGCACTGAGTTTTGAGCACGACTGCTTTGATGTAATGGGGTAAAGCTTTCTTGTCACTTGTTATGGAGAGTTGTAATATCGTCTCTTTTAGGAGTCTCAAAAAAAATCCCACCCAAGTAAATGAACCAGGGGCCTGGATTTTCAGAAGTGCCCACACCATGGTCGGTTATTGTACAAAACATTGCACGTTTGAATTCTGCTGGCCAAAAGTGTATGTATAAAATAAGGCAATCCGTAAAATACAAATTCTTTCTTTTTTGGGATTTTCAGTTGCAGAACTGAATATAATAACAATGTTTAATTAGGAATGAGAACAAGATTTTAAGATTTTAAAAGATTCAAAATATATCTTGACATCTCACATAACATTAGCACAGAGATGATTTAATTAGAGATATTAATTGAATATTAACGCATTACTGTAATGCTTATATGTGGTCTGCTTGTTATTGAGTTGGTCAATAATTGTATTTTAAACTTTGACTCCTTTTATTGCGCTGAACCTTGATGAACTGTGATGTTACCATGGCAACAACACTTCACAAGTTTAAGGATCGCCCGGCTTCCCCTTGCAGGAACAAAACAGCAGCAGTGATTTCATGCACAGAATTACTCCCCTGGTACTTACTGAAGTGACGCCTATAAAACGCTCCCACCGAATGCAATCAAAATAAAAGAAATGCAGGGCCCTTGGAAGCATCAAAAATGCGATTGTAACACTCCTTTTTCATCTTCCTATGAGACTTAGTTTTCTCCTTTGATATTCATGTCTTTATTTGCCATAAAGAAGATATTAAATTTGAATTTAATGATGAAATACTGTGTCACTGATCCAGCGGGTGTTGGTTGGACCCGTTACAAAGCATGCTTAGAGAAATGCAACATGACAGCATCATATAGAGTCATTATATCATCCCTGTCTTCCAAGAGTAAACAGAAGTTGAAAACCAAGGGCTGTTTATAGGTCATTGTGTATATGATGGTCAATGGTTAATATCATTTTCTGACCCAGCACAAAGCTATTCATAGTTTCTCAACTGTATATCAGTTTCTAGGCTCCACATTGAGGATCAAGTGATGCAACCCCATTGTCAGAGTGTTGGAAAGGAGGAAATGTCACTGATCATATATTGCTCTGTATTGAATTATTCAGCAGTGTAAAAATAGAATGTGTGAAACCTTCAATTCTGGGTGGAACTGAGAAAACTATCAGACGCAAAGACAGATGAGATACTGCCCCCTAGCGGAAGTGACGCAGGAGTGCAGAATATATCATGCCGGATGCTTTTGAAATTAGGTCAGAATTTGTATGTAAGGTAAGAGAAAGATTCAGTTAGGTCCTTATAGAGAATTTTGAACATGGACGATTAATGATTATCAAGCACATCAACTCTGTGGCATTTGACAGCAAGGATAATGTGTGTTCCATGAAACATGCTTTTTAACTGTAAAATAAGTGTGGTTATGTTCAACAGCTTTTTTGTATTCAAGGAATGCTAAAGGAAATGCTAAAATGACTTTTTGAAAAGAAATATATTTAATATTCCTAAAGAAATATTCATTTTTTTATAAATGGAATACAAATGTGAAGAGTGCCATCTTTAGGCAAAAGCTATAAAAAAGAAACATAAGCTAAGAGCTTATAGAGACAAAACATCTTTCTTCATTCTGTGCTAATGATCCAACTCAGAAATGTAATGCAATGAAAACAACTTCGCATTGACAGTCACATGCCTTCACGATATTTCACACAGCTGTGATGAGTTTGATGGATGACACATTCCTGCGATGAACTTGTTTCATCTTGAAATTAACCAGCTATAAAAAGACTGTGTTGGAGATCCTGTTCCTATAACCTTTTCTGTCACTGCACTGCACGATCAATCATTCTCTTTCTCATCTCATTTTAATTACAAACTGATAACCATTCTCCCTCAGATCATTTTTGGAGACTGCTAATATTGTTCGTGTAAGGATTATGACCACAGCTCCTTCATTATGGTGTTAAAGCTGATTTATAATAATTCATTCATGATACGCTTAAATATGAGAGGTCACACTTTGTTTAATGATGCTTAATTAACCTTCAGTAACTCCTTAAAGATAGGAACTACCAGACTTTGTCATGTTTGTTGATAGATGTTCAACAGGGTTCAGAGTCTTAACCAAAGTGTTTCATTTTTTTAAGTACATCAGTCTAACATTACCATGTCAGTTATTTTGAGTTTGTCCCATCCTTTCTTTACCAGAAGTTTAAGAAATACAAAGCCTTTGATAAATGGATGTTTCTGAAGGATGTACTGTATGGACCCACTACACTGGCACAGCTAAATAAAACAGTAGCAGGCATTTTGCATGAATACTTTGTGTATCATTTAAGCATTAGAGGCACAAATACAATATTTGTTTTGTTTTCTAACATAAAATTAACCTAACATGTTCTGCTGTGAAGTTATTTGGGACAAAGAGGCTTGTTTCTGAGAAATGGAGGAATATAAGATGAATGACAAAATCTAGGTCTCTAGAGCAGGTGGCTGTAGCCTCAGGCAGGCTCTCTGCATGTCATGCGATATTTTCCACCAAAGAACATAGTGTAGACTGGGCACTCGTTCTTTTTATAACTAACTGTAATTACAAAAATATACACTCCCACAGTTATTTAATATTTTGCTGGCACCACCAACAAAACCCAGCTACTCTACAATATGAAATATTAAACAGGCTGTTTCTTTGCCTCACTGCCTTGTTTAGTTCCCGTCAAGTAAAATATGGTGTCCACTCTGACTACAGTCTATTCAGTAGACTATAACAAGTACAGTCTACAATAAACAGGCCAACACACACACTTTAAACTACAGGTATCTTCATTGTAAGATCTAAGAACATGAATGATGAAAAAACCTACTAAGAAATGAATGATTTCTATAAATGAGTGATTAATGACTAAGAAACCTAACATTCTTGCATGACTTGTAATAATTTGTCAATAAAAAAACAAAAACAAAAAGAAAACATGTTAAATGTTTTTGTCTGGCACATACTGTTGATTAGGGATTTTGGAACAGTCTGATGTTGTCTTATGCGACACGCTACAATTCTTACGTATTTTGTATTTTTGTATGTTTTTGAACAGCAGATTTACTGTTAATTTGAGTTACTGGGTATGTCACAGAAAAATTCATTCAGTCTAATATAAAGCAAAAAACAAACAAAAAACACCATCTCCCAAAACAAGCTAACTTGTAAGCTAAATACATGTCATTCAAATAATGTTTAACCTGATACATTGACTAATAATTACTAGCCACTGTAGTACAGTAATACTTACAGTAATTGTGGTATTTCTACACAATGGCATTCTGATCAATCAAATTGGACAGTTTAATGACGTGTTGAATTTTCCATATCCACGTATCAAAGACAACATCATTATGGGTTTTACACATTATAAACATCAAATGGTTCAAAATGGCAAATGATCTTGGAAGTGCATGTGCTCTATTAAAACAAATCACATGTTTATTGCTTACATGAGATCACAAATGTATTAAAACAGATCACATGTCTGTTTATTGCTTATATTAGATTACGGATCCACATGGCAAACTTTAACTTCTCAGAGCATGAGCTTAACTAAATGGGGATGGAGACAATGGTGGGCAGCTCTCCTATGGGTGGAGGGTTGTATTTCTCAACACGCATAAGTCTACGAAGGATGTCATCTCGGTCCCTGGGCCAGGTGAAGATTTGTGTACTTTGAAGCCATGAAGGGACGTGGCACTGACGGACAAAAAGATTTCAGTCAGATTTAAGTAGTGTAAACTAACACATATTATTAAATCTGAACTGTATTCAAGTGTAAACCCATAGAATAAATTGCTATTGTTGAATTATTGTACAAATAACTGCAAACATCTATTGCTATTGAGCAACAGTTCATTGTAAATTAACATTTTGGCTCCTCAATCAAGTTCTTATTCAAACACAGTTTATCATTTTATTAATGCCAGTCTAGATTTTTGCAAAACTCTGTTTCCTGTCCTTTCATAATTTAATTTCATTACAGTAATACTGTGTGCTTCATAACATCATGTACTTTATATATTTTTCCTGTCTTTTATCCTTATTTCTACTTTCATGTATTGACAATTTTTTTCCTAAAACATTCTGTAAAGCTACGGCGCAACAATGTAAAACTGTGAAAAGTGCTTCACAAATTAAATAAACTACTTCTGTAAACACAAAACATTTCTTATTTTTTTTTCTTTTTTGAAGAATATCCCAGCCACACTTTTTAATATATTGAAAGTGGATGAGGGCTGGTGTTCTCACCAAAAAACAAAATAAAGCACCATTATAGAATCATGAGAGTGGTCCAAATAACTCATGTGCTGTCTTCAGAAGCCCTCAGCAGTCATGTGATAGTTTAGAGTGGGAACATACAAATATATTAGGTCATTATTTACCACACAAAACTACACAGCGGCTTTTTAGCACTTTTTTGTTGTAAAAACAGCTAAGATCTTTTTAGAGACTGATAGCCACAGCTCTCATTCACTTTCATTATACAGAAAAAAATAACCAGGATATTATAAATAAAAATCATCTTTTGTTCTTTCACGGAAGAAACACAGACAGGGTTGGAAAGACATGAGCATGAATACACAATGACTTAAATTATTTTCATTTTTGAAATTTGTTTCATTTTAAACTATTTATTCAAGTGAATAGGTTAAAAATAAAGAAAGAGAAATAGTTTTACCTTTTTGGCACCAGGAAACAAGATGGGGATAAATCTGTAATTCCTGGCCCCATTCTGAATGAATTCATTTTGTAACTAAAAGACAAAATGCACATAAAAAAGGCTGAAAACTGCTAGGACACCACTTTTAATCTAACAAAGAGTTTTGTTCACATAAGTTGTACCTGTTTGTGTATGTAGACAATGTTGAGTGTTTCGTCGTTTTCCATGCAAAATGATGCATTGGTGACAATCTCGTAGTACTTTGGACTAATGGCTATGATGATCAGATAGTCTTTCTGTGCATTACAAAACACAAAATATTCATTAGCATTTTAATGCACCAATTCCTTCAGACACATGAAAGACTTTATTTAGTAACTGCTAAAACTAGCAAACTCTGTGTATAACTGAAAATGTTTGACATTCCAAGAGAATGAAACATCCTCTGAGGTCTAAATGATCACACGTTTAATGACTAGACATTCTTAATTTAATACTGCGTTTATCTTTTTTCTCTTTTTACAAAATGAATGAAAGAAAAAGTTAAAAAGCAAGTACAGGTAGAACATCCACAGACAGTCCGGTCACATGGTATTTGTGGTTGTAAAAAAAAGCCATCACAGACATTTATTTCAAAGCGAATACTTAATAGGTATGTCAGGGACCAGTCCTTGGCATTTACCAACTTAAATGCTGACATTTCTGAAAGATATATGATGTCACCGAGCTAAAAATGTCTGCGTTTCAATTGATAGGCCCCCTCTCAACAGGCTGTATGTGTTGACATTACTGCATCCACTGTTTGCAGTTCAGTAGTAGGAATACACACAAAGCACTTGTTGTATAAATGCAGAACAAGTTCTTCCAGCTGCACTCAGCTCTATTAAAGAGCCTCACATTCTTAACTTTTAAATCAACAGTTCAAACATTTGTTCTGAAGCCAAAGGCGTATATATCAAATATTACCATGCATCAAAATATATTAGAATGAAATACAAATGACACAGGCCTATTCATCAGGAGCAAAACAAAACGGCCCATTACATAAAAATTACATATGAAAGTCAACACCAAAGCAAACAAAAACGCTGATATTTCTCACAATACATTCAAAACATAACCTATCTGACAAACATTCAGGACCTTGCCCAGATATTTTGAGTGGCCTCATTCCTTAATATTAATAGAATATCTAAAAAAATAGAATCTTTTCTGTTGTCTAGTGTTATTTAAAGTTTAGTTTGTGGGAAATAATATAATCTCCTAACATTATTGGTAATGGTTATGCTATGCATTTTACATAACAGGCCCGGCCCCAACTGGCTCTAATGTAGAGATGCCAATGTTAATAACAAACACTGAGGTAAACCAAGAGGAGTGAAACAAAGTCGATTGTGAAATTCACTTTTACCCCAAATATTTTTCCTTGTACCAATCCATGTTTCACTGCCCTGAGCGATCGCACAGACTTCAAAGTGGAAATGAGCTGGGTTGCCCTGTGTCAACTGTGTCACAAATCCAGTTTTAGTTTTAAAAAAGTACAAACTGTGAGCACAGAATGCAAGCTATTTAAAGAGGAAGGTTGTCATGTTTCGATAATGCTAAAACATGCACGACAAGCAACATCTTAGACAAAAACAGTCATACAACAACTAGCTTTAAATAAAAACTTAATGAATAAAATATTCATCAATTTACCCAAAGTGCTTCACACAACAATATCCAAAGCTGGTTCCAAACATGACACAAAACATGACACAAAAAAATGAAAAATTTACAGGATCGAACAAGTACTCCTGTAGCAAATTGGTGGAGTATTGTTTCAGCAGTGCAAAAGTTGCACGTTTAATTTCCAAGGAACACATATTGATAAAAATGTATTACCTTAAATGTACTGTATCTTTGGGTAAAAGTGCCAAATACATCATTCTAAAGAACTAGAAAAAAGACCCTATCAGAAGTCCCTGATCATCCAAAGCAGACCATATTAAATTCAATGTTTATTTACCTCATTTATGTATCGCTCCATGAAGTCAATTTTGCTTATGCTTTTAAACTGCTGCTCAAACATGTCAATCTGAAAAAATAAAACAAACAAGCAAACAAAATCAGAGAGACTAAACTAAATCTGAACAAAACCCCATATTTGGAGACGGTAACATTTGTAAATGTTAGCATGTCTTACGTGAGTATAGAAGCCATTGTGTCTCAGTAGCGCGACAAAATTGATAATCTCTTTAACGTGTTTTTCATTGTCTGCTTCATAAGTAACAAACACCTTCCCTGCAAAAATAAAGAGCGAAAGAACATTTGAACAGCCTCCCGGACCAGAAACAATATAAATAACAAAAACTCAAAATAAGACTTAAGTTGAAACTAACGAATTTTAAAATAAAACAATTACAACAGCATATATAGATTAAACCAACCTAAAGATAATAATCTAAATCTATTCTATGTGCAACATTTATAAAATGTTAACACACATACAAACACAAACATACTATTGTGTTTATGTTTGGGAAGTTTGATAAACAAACAATTACATGTTGACATGAGCTGCCATTTTTACATGCACAGACATTCTGCTCCAATTGTACATTCTTTAGTGTTTTGCAACTCTTGTGTCTAAACTCACTCTGTTCCAGGGACAGGGGGGCTGTGCTTGGAGTTAGTTTAGCTCGAGGGTGTGGAGAGGTGTGGCCACTGTATAAATGAGAGCACTGAATCAAAACTCAGAAAACTGAAGTTGTTAGTGAAAATTGGTAACCAAAAATATCTATAATATACAGAGACTGACTGTAACACATATTGCACATTACCTCTGTGTGAAGTCTGAGCAGGACTGCCTGCTGTTTTCAGGGCCTGTTGGAGAGGAAAGTATGAAATGAGATATTAGGCAATATATGCTAACAAGGGCTGTTGGATGATTAAAAATGTTGAATTAAATTAATGACATAATATCTTGATTAATTCATCCAACTGATTGATCAAATTGTTCAGATGAGTCTCTTTGCATGATTAAATATATTCATTTTTTATATAATCAATTGTAAAATGAATTTGTTAGATTGAACAGTAGGTTTGGTTGAACAGACAACAGTGCAAACAAAACATGCCATTCTGAGCAACACCTAAACAAGTTTTCCATTTAAAAGTCTTCTGGCACAAAGATAGGTGATTCCCGTAAAAAGGTGGTTGCCCAATCTGCCTACGTAATTACTCAATTAGTCTGACATTTGGTCTGGTTTGTACAGGTTGGATTAGTTTAAAAGTTGGGTTAACAGCAACCCTGTGATTAAGATCTAATCATCTATGACTTTTAAAGACAACAGGGGTAATGATGACTTGCATTTATACATGCACTTACAAAAATACATGCATTTTGTTATGATGTTGGTTAACTGGCACTATTTTTGCCAGTTCCAAGTAAGAAACTGACTTACTGGTGAATCACTGTTGACAGACGTAGAACTCAAACAAGAGCAGACTTACGTGGAGGCCAACAGGACATGTGATAACGTGGCCTGTGATGAGAACCCTGATCCATATGACACACATCCAGAGGGTACTGACTACAGCAGGGCGGCCCCCGAGACGGGCAGGGGTGCGAGGGCGTATAGTAGCTGTGCGGAGTGAATGCGACTGGGGTAGAGCGCAGCGAGCGAGGCTGTTCTAGACTCGACTCTCCCTGACTATGCCTGTCTGGAGAGCAAGAGTAGCAGGAATCACCAGTGTAGCTACAATAATTCCCAGACACAGAGCAGGAGGGGAGGTTGCCACTGGGGTATTCCACTGAACTACCGCCCAATGAACTAAAGCAGAGCAGGTCGCTGTTGTGCGGCTCCAGGGTGCTCATATACACCTCAGTCTGACTGGGAAAGGGTGTCTGGGGACCGTAGCCAGAGGGGAGACCTAGAGGGGGCTGGTATGGGCTGTAGCTAGGCTTTGTGGATCTGTAGTTGGCATTTCTGCCTATACAGGAATTTGGAAAGTCAGACTGAGAGCTGAGACAGGATTCATCTCCAGACACGCAATATTCAGCGCCAATAAGTCGGGAATCTGTGGAGTCCAAGTCACAGATAGTGTCGTCAATATTGTTTCTCGCCATAGTCTCGTCGTTCTCCTCAGGAAAGTTGAAGGACTGTAAACTGTAGTGGTCAAAGCGGGAAATATACCTATATATTGTGAAAGAAAACATAAGACTTTATGAATTCAGATATAGTCTGCTTGAATAAAATAACAGGTATGAAATGAAACAGAAAAAAATAGAAATGTTAAGATGTCTATTTATTTCACCGTAATGCTCAGTGAAAAATATATAGTATATCGAAATAGCAAAACCAGAGCATTTGATTGTGTATTTAAAATAAAGGTAGCATAACATTTTTAAAGCAAATGTCAAGAGAGCTGACTTCATACATCCACTAAAAATCTTAGACCAGCTGTGTAAAGGTCAAAGCAAAATGGTTAAAAAGCTAAAGTTAGTTTTGAGAAAAGGTCTCGCTGCTTTTGTTTTTAGATGCCACTTGGTTTGATATTTTGTTATCGAATGCAGAGACATACATTGTCTGCCGTTAGTGTCCAAATATTTTTGAGGCCTCTGTATATAATATATTCTATTTTTCTTTCACTGTTGTACCTTGATGTTGTATATTATTATAATTTCATTACTGTAACAATGGATTGTATTTTTTTTAAACAGACTTCCTAGAACACATTGTTTGCTGCAAAAATGCAATTGAAAAACAGCTAATTAATTACAATGTCATAAGGATAAAATATTTGAAACAAAATAATACATAATACAGTTTCATGGTTGGTATAAAATACATATTGCCAGGATGCTTTTGTGAATCCATCGGAAGTTGAGACAAGAAGATTCTTTTTGGACCCTGCATGTATCGTGATAAATTATGTGGGGTTTTTTTACCTATATGCAGCTGACTGTGAGCAGGGCAGAGAATACATCATCCTTATGACCAACAGAAATGGGCCGGGTCCATTTCAAATACCCAGTCAGCAAACAACTCTGAAAAAGTGATTAATAAGAATTTCAAAAGCAATTAAATATTGAAATTCAAATATAACAATATGCATCATATTCAAGTATATTACAGAAGTCATGAGTAGTCTTGACTGATGATTAAAAGCTGACATTTAGAAAGAAACGCAACAACCATTGGCTACTGAAACCACAAGTGTGTTAAGGGGATTTTCATTCTTTCTTGAGATCTAGTTACAGTAAGAAATATCAGTGCACATCACATCTACAGCGGAAAATACCTCAATACTGCAGAACAAACCAAGACATTATGGGAAATGACAAGTAACTAAGATATTATGTTTAAAAAGCACAAACAAAGCAGACTGGTGTGTAATGACTTTTATATTACCAAAATAAAAACCAAAGCTAAACTTAGAGAAGTCATGTCCTTTCTAAACAGCTTTACAGTAAATTACTAGCTTAATTACAAATAAGTAAATGTTAAGATTTGTATTCTTTCCATTTCTAAACAGGGAAAATACAGAAACTTTATTCATTCATACACTTACAATTATGTACCAGGGTAACCACAGTACCTCTCAAAATGTTAGTTGCCTACTTGTTACTATTGCAAAATCTGATTAAATGAAAATGGTATCTCTTCTATATAAAGGGACTTTTACCCTGTGTTTTTTAAACAGTATATAAAGCAATCTCACTATTTCACTCCTTTAATTTCCTACAAGGACGATTTTGGTGATTGCTACCAAGGTAAACATTTTTATTGTATCAATATATACTATGTAAGCTATAGTATTTTGGTGAAGTATCTTATGGGTTCGTGTAAATAATATTACATTCACGTGTCGTAACTTCATAACTTATGTCTCCTCGTGGTACAGTAACTAGTTCATACTAGTTGCCGTCGAGTTCAGTGACACACTTTAAAACATGTTGTCGTACCAACGCAGAAAGGCAAAAGTTTCGCTCCTGTACATTTAAACATGCTGGTTTACTATACAGGCATGACTGCTTCTCTTATTTAAAACACTACATGCCTAAAACGTCTGTTTAATTGTTTTGTTAAACGTCAAATTTGCTTGTTTAAAATGTGACAAATGTCTTACAATGTAATTTTTGATTCTTATAAAACTAGTCGCATAAACACAAGTCACAGAAACTCTTTGTTGACATAACTTTGCAAAAGTTATTTGAAACACTTACATACCGGCGGCTTATCAGTAGATTTACTTGTAAGTGATTTAATTCCGACTAATGTCTCTTAACACTGTGAAGAAATGCTGATATTAGTACAGAGAGCTGGAAGTTCTCGCAATGGTTAAGTGTCTTACTGAACACTGTCTTAACACCTGAATATTCACCGCACACACTCCGCCTACTTCCCCGAAATCACGATCTCCAGTTAGTGCCTTTGTTTATCATCTTACAACAAAACAAAACACCACCATCAACAAAAGCTAATGTTCAAAACTATTTTTATATATATTTTTAAATTGTTAATTTGTAATTATAAACTTGACATTTCCAATGAGTAAGTGATTAAATCACATTTATACATGTAAGATTGTTATCAGAAAATGTGGTAAAAATAAATGTTTCCTTTTTATTATTTATGCTGTTTTCAGTTGCACTTTGTAGTATTAGTTATATAAAAATAAGATGTTCTAAATATTAAATTAAATAAAAACATTTAAAAATGAACAAAATGTATAAAATTGTCTTCACATTATAGAACATCTATCTTTTCCACAATTTAACCTGTTTGCTCTTACTTTGGTGAACAGTATTGTGAGTGTTGAATTCAACATAAGCACAATCCAGTAAGTTTACCACTTTATCTGATACCCTAACAACTATTCAGGCCGACTTTTATCCAGTGTTTTTTTACATTTTAGTTATGTTAAACATTCTGGGATACCAACCTGAAATTCAGACCTACACCTTAGCCTAAGGTCATGCAGGTGTGAATTAAAACCTTGGAACCTTTTATTTACCTCATCTAGGCTTATTGTGGTTTTTGATAACATTTAAAACAAAATTGGTACACAATGCATCACTAACAGCTATTTTTATCTGTATTATTTGTTATTTAAATAAAAGTGCCCAGCAATAGTTAACCATAAAGAAAACAATGATTGTACATACACTCACACTAACCACACAAATACATTATTTGTATAGAGTGAAATTAGTTATTACTGTACAATCACTTCATAGTGCAAAGAATCCTACTGTTGTTGTCTCTTAAATATAATAAACGACTTAATTCAAATTCATAAACTGACAAGCCTCCAGGTCTGACATGATTAGGTGTTATTTAGTATAGAGCTGTACATTTCACACAGTGTCTACACAGATACTAAGTCAATTCACCTAAAGCAAACTGATTTGATCAGTCACTTGCAAGAACGCGTACAGGAAGAACTCTGTCAGGGCAATGCAATTACATATTTAGAGGCACCGACTTTCCGTTGGTTAGCAAAGCAAGACTTTAGCCACTTTTTCTTCACAAGCAGGACCTGAGGGTACTGACGCAATAAAGCTTGCAGTTCCTGAAATGAGAGAAAGGAAAAAATAATGCACTGAATATTGCTGAAACTTATGATGTTCAGAGGTGGCATGAATTTATTTATGCAGCAAGTACAATTGCATAAAATAATAGAGATTGTGTAAAATATAAAAGTCAAATGCATGAAAATATGAAATGAAACTAAATTATATTATGAAATACATGCGCTATTAAGAAACATGCTTTAGGGCTTCTCTGATGCTGCATTTTATTTACATAGAACCAATGCAGTATCACCTTTGATATTAAGGGCAGATGTGGGTCAAAGCAGGCAAATTTTAGTCTGGCTTTTATTCTGCATTGTGTCTTTACACAGATTTCTAAGTAGGCACAGAATAGCCTAAACTTAGCTGTGTAAAGATACCTTAATACTTGTAAAAAGTTTTAAGTGTTTTGATTGTGTTACCTGTACATGAACAGGGTTTTCCACCTCTCCTACAATGTGCGTGACGTGCAAGCTCATAAGATCTTCTTCATCACCATCATACGTGCAGCGTTGTTAAGGAGTAAACAATTAACTATTTCTTATCATTAATGTGATCAAAGTTTTTAAAGATCTGAATTGGTAGCTAATAGGTTATAGGTTCCAATCCATTAACCATCAATATTATGCTATTGATGCACTTTTGTGGGTCAGGAACATTTGGGTTACGGGACAGGAAGTCAAATACTTCCTGTCCTCTTTAACCTGCATGAAAGGATATGCGATTAGGTAGCGGGCGAGCTTTTTCTTCTCCGTAGCAGCCAAGTTATAGAAGTAGACATGAACACCTCTCATGAAGTCGGCTAACCCCGGTGCACTTTGACCTTCTTGTGACGTAGGTGAGAGGCTTGGTGACTTTGTTGGGCCTTTACTGTTACCAGAGGGACTGGAGGAGTGCGGAGACCCGGCTGATGAGGATTTTGCCTGGGGACAGGTTGAACGTGAGGTGGATGGAGAAGCTGTACATGTTGTTGAAGATACTGTAGAAGAGCATGAAGCGGCTCGGTTATAATAGTATCTGAAAATCAAGTCAAGGATGATAGATGTTATTTCCTGTGGTGAATACTTTAAAACCCGAATTCTGCATTTGCCATCTACAATGCCATTTGTCCCATAGTATTCAAAGCATAATAAAGTATCTTAAAACTAAAGTACATATATTTTATAACTTTATAATAAGGTTCCATTTGTTAACATTAGTTAATGCAAATACAATTGTTCATTGATCATTCATTTTAGTTCATTGTGCATCAATATTACAAGATACAACTTTTGATTTAAAAAAATGTTTGAAGTAACATTAACTAAGAATAATAAATGCTGTTAAAGTATTTTTAATTGTTAGTTCATGTTAACTAAGGAATGTCTGTTAACTAACGTTAACAAAATGAACCTTATTGTAAAGTGTTAACCATTATTAATTAATAATTATTATGACATTTTGTATGACATTTACACATTGTATGATATTTACACAGAAATACTGGTAATAATCAAAGGTTTACACATTTGCAGTTAAGGGTTAAGATACTGAACTCTCTCAGAGTAGGATACATTGATGTAGGGATGCCTCTGGAGGCCAGGTGCTTGCGTATGAGTCTCTCTGTACCATACCAGTTAAAACTTTTAGTTGAGTGACCAATCCTAGGAAGATGGACACTTGCTGTTGAAGAAAACCCAAGAAAGGTTTACAGTGAACACAAAGGCACAACTACTGCAACAATAAAAACAAGCCCTTTTACAATACATAATTCTCAGTGCATGCATACTTATCAAATGCATCATACAACTTGGTGGGCAAATTACTTTACTGGCAAATGGCAGCAGGAAAAATGCAACACTTGCTGGAAAATGTCTCAAGCTCCAGAAAATAACATGTATGGTTTAGAGAAGGAGAGTTTTGAGGAATCTTTTGAATGTGACTATCGGAGTCTAACAGGTGTTTTTGGTACAGATATATAGTGGAGGATGTATAGATGTATAATGTTTCTGGTGAAAGAACATAATATTATATATAATAATAATATATTAAAAATGCATTACCTTTCTTTAGTTTAGCATCTCTGTAGATCTTCTTGAGGGTCTCCTCCAAGGCAGTGAGCCGAATCCCTGATAAGTTGTTGGCTTTATCTCTCTGCTGGGCAACTATGAGTGCCAGCTACAGAAACAGATCAGACAGATCATTAATACATTAATGATTACAATAATTAACAGCAATAAATTAAGTAACAGGCAGCTGGATGACTTACGTAATCTCTTCCACTGAGTCTCGACTGCTTGTCGTCAATAGGAAAAAGCAGAACATTCCCCAGCTCTAAATCTAAAACATGATCATCACATCATTATTCATATCGATTTATGTTATGCTAAAATCAATTATGGATTACAAGAGATGTGTGTTGTGTATGCTGTCATTGCTACTAATACCGATCCTGTCATTTTCAACCATAAAAAACAGCCCCTGGAATTAATTTATTCTGCACTCATTATAAAACTGAT
>JAZGTK010003306.1:0-27860 GCA_036877625.1 Ambastaia sidthimunki | reverse complement strand
CATATGTTGAAGTCATAAATGAAGCCAAGCCCAACAGCTCAAACTGTAAATCATTATTAAAAACTTTCCATTGCAAATCAGGGTAAGATAAGGATAAGATAAGGTTTTCAACACTGATATGTTATGTACTTGCTCAATAACTGATCTTTGCTCAGTTTTAACTGAACGTTGCAGACTGCAGCTTTAAAAAAGGTTTGTAACCGTTTATCATCATTCACACTATTTCAACATCATTTGCAGCATTCTCACCATCCTGAAGTCATTCTCAAACTTGTAAGCTCCGCCCCCAGTGGCACACAGTGTGGTGTGCAGGCTTGAGAAGTGCTTGTCTCGGCCCATCTGGATGAATCTGTGCATGCCGGTGGTGGGGAAGCGGATGAAGTGAAGGTTCCCCGTGCGTCCGCAGATGGTCAGGTTGCGTATCTCCAGGTGGACGTCGCGGACGCCGCTTTTCCCGTAGGCCGTGTTGGAGGTGAGGTACTTGCGTATGCTCTTCAGATTCTCCACCTCCTCCTGCTCCTCCTCCGCTGTGATGTCTTTCGGCTCAAAGTAAACAAGCTTTACCAAAGTACCACCGATGTCCATTCCGAACCATGGAAAGGCTGGAGAGAGAGAGAGGGAGAGAGACAGACAGACAGACAGAGAGATGAAATCAATGTGTAGAGCACATGCACAGAGGGGTATTTTTTAAATACCTTCCTTGTTAAATATGTTAAATATACAAGACTTATATTACCATAATTAAAAATTACCATACATTTCAACAACAAAAAATTCATCTTCATAAAATAGAGACCAAGTTATTTTAGAAATAACCACCATATTTCCGTTATGTGTGCAGATTTTATCTCTGTAAACTGGCTAATTCAAACATTGCAAACAGACCAACCAAAGAGAGGCAGTGACTTGGTCGTCAGGAGCAACGCTGCAGCAGCTAATGTGGAGTCAGCTAGTTACCGTGGAAACAGCCATGAGGCTGCAAATGGCTATTCAAGGATGCTTAGCAGGTGAGAATCGCGGACAGACACACAATACAAAAGACAGGCAGTAGCACTAGTACAAACACTTACACAGATGCAAGTAGAACAACCTGCTTCTATAAATAAATTTAAATGTCAGAAACACGACCTGAACCCAACCTGAATCAATGTCCAGCAATCAGAAAGAAAACTGTCCAATCAGATAATAGGTATATAATTATAACTGATATGGCTCAGAGTAACCTTTAAAAATCAATGTAGTTCAGGGACACAGATTTGACCTTGAATCCACTGGCAAATGCAGATCTGGGCTCAGACAAGATGTCAACATCCAACACACCTTTATTGTGTTGATCGATAGGATATATGATTAACTCAGGTACAAAAAAGTTGTCAGCTGGTGCCGAGCAGATGACAGTATGTCCAGAGTGTTCAAAACTCTGTTACGACATCATCTCAAATGACCCTCACACTTCATTTCCTCCCATAAAATAGAATGGAAGTATGTTGCATTGGTACGGTTATTTTAGACACCACTGTTATTTTTGAGTGTGCAAATCAACTGAAAAAAAGTCTAATATTATTAATGTATTAATTATTATTATAGTATTAATGGTCACTTTAAGACCTACATAAAGACTGTTGAAAAAAGTTCCACTGAAAATAAATAACTGCATATAGTTATGACAAGGTGAGTAATGACAGAATTTGTTGTTTTTATTTTGAGGTTGAAATGTGGAAAAAAAGAAAGAAAAAATGTCCTGACTAATGATAAAACAATGTTGCTTCATTTTTTAGGAAGGTCTCTGGATCTGAGGAATAACTTGAGCCAAAGGCAGCAGATGAACGGGGGTGTGACGGTGGCGTGACATAATGACGTTTAAACAGGCAGTGAAGCCCATGAGGGTGAAAGGTCTGTTTACATCCCCCAGTCAGCACAGACGGAAAGAGACATGGACAGAGAGGGAGAGAGAGAAACTGGCAGGGATGTGTGGCCATGTGGGGGGCTGGGAAAGGTGAAAACTGGCAAGAGAAAGTGCATGCGAGACAAGAAGAGGGGTTGAGAGAGCGAGAGAGAGATATTGGCAGGCAAGTGCATGTCCATGTGAAAGAGAAGAGGTGGGCGGGACTAGTGTGCAAAAGAGAAAGACCACCACTGGGTAACCGACACCCTGCAACTAGATGAGAAGAAACGTGTCCAAAGTTAATACTTGGTCAGAAAAAGAGTCCCTCACCATAATGCAAAGCTCTGGAAAAACAGACTGTGTTCACTTTGTGTCTGAGCGAAAGAATTTAAAAATTGCTGGGCAGACAGTGCGAAGCTGTCAGCTCATACAAAAGATTACTAGTGGAGGCAGAAACATTACCCAGTCTATGAATGCCTCTGTTGGTCAATGCATTCACTTTATTTACAAATACTTACTGTCTAGTATGAATACAGTTTAAACACAGACTTTTAGACAATACTCCAGTGCTGTTTTTTAATAAAAGAACAACAAAAATAGAAACAATTGTTTCAACAAAAGTTACGCAAAATATGGCTGGTGTTGTGAAATGCTGACAAGCTGGTTAGGAGTGTAGACTACCACAACTAAAAAACCTGTTTAAGTACTATATTAAGCAATGCTTTTTTGTTGCCATTATCTGTTTCTGCATCAACTAAAACTGACACACAAGTCACATTATGACACTTACAATAGCCAGGAAGATCTAATCTAGTGTGTTTCTGACGAAAATGATAAACAAGTATAACGCTTCTTAGTATTTGTTCTAAGTATAACTCCAGTATGAGGTTATAGCTTACCTGGCTTTCTTGAACATATTAACTTCATCTTGCTGGTCGCAAAAAAAATGTGCAAACCCAAAAGTCCAAACAGACACCACAAGCAGAGATCAACTGATCGCTGATTTTCCTTTATAATGCCATTACAACTACAGTCTCCAAGTTTAGTTTTGGCGTAGTTTACTAAAGAGGCAGAAATAAAGGAATATTCTGCATATTGGAGGGCGGGGGCGTTCCCGTGTGTCCCTAAACGCGGCCACGCGAAGACAAAAGTCAAGAGGTGATTGGTCACAGCGCATCGAGCCTTCCCATCAGGAGCGATTTCGCCACACCTCCTGACCGCAAACTGACCAATCAGAATGCGAGAAGAACAATCTCAAAGGTTTCACCAAAACAAAAGACACATTTCTTCGCTCTCGCATAGTTGATAGCAAGCACGAAAAGTGACGACACTTTGGACCCTTGTTTAAAACAACTCGCTGATCCTGCAAATCGAGATTACCTGAAGTGACCGATTTGTAATCTCTCACATGATATGCATCGTGTAAATAATCTTTGTCGCTTTTTATGATTGCTTTTTGCCCTGCACCTGAGCCCCACTCAGTCTTTGGATGCGAGCATTTATTTTCTCATTAGTTTCCATTTAATAATCTACTATGCCATCACATTGATTAAAGCAAAATTTTATCCTGGCAAATATTATGGATGTAGGTCGTTAAAAACATTCCACTTTCAATAATAATTAAATATTGACGTGAAACATGACTAGGAAGTGGTGTACCTATTTTTTCCTAAAGGTCATATTTTTCTCGCTGATCAGACAGCCTGTAAAACATGGTGACGTCTTATCTGAGGAACCCCGAATGTGTCCATGATTATCAACTTACGTGGTCTATTTTTCCTCACAGAGTCCACTCTTCTTCGCAGCCGACACCTTTTCGCTGGGGACCCGTTGGTTTGTGGGTCTTGATGAAGATGGTGGTGATTATCGTCTGTTGGGGTGTACGGGCTACAGCTCCCGTTGCTCAGCTGTCGTCGGATCGGCTTGTGCATGCCGTTTGTGTAACAAGCACCCGCTCCTTTCTGGTCCATCATTGATTTGGCTTTGTCCATATTTTAATGCACACAGCAAAAAGCTACAATGCAATTTCGGCAAGGTTGAAGGCAATCACACGCAGACACGCGATGGAAGTGTCTCGCTCTCGAAGAACAGGCTCGTGGCTAATGACCTACAGCAAATGCACTTGTTTAATGTATAAGCAACAATCATAAATCGACAACACAAATAAAACCGTTCGTTTACACGTGTCGAATACAATGCGAGGCGACTAAAACACTAACACGCTGCCGTCGAGGTCATTGTCGGTCATATTATCACTCTGTAGTCTCAGCGCTGCAACAGCCACCCCGTCAAACACCCGGCTCGTGACGTCACCCAGAATGGCTCCACGATCCAGTTCCAGCTCAGCGCGAGCGAGCCTTGCACCGTGCACGCGCAGAACAGTAGCCAAATGTTATCACAGAACAAAGTACAAATTGCATCTGCCTGTCTGTTTGTCTGTCTGTCTTTCATTTCATGAAAAGCAGTTTAGTGTAATTAAGTTGAAGTATTAGCATACTGTGTGGGGAGGGGTGAATGAGGTCATAGGGGAGTTTCAGTCCAGTGCTTCTCAGGTATCAGAGGTGAAGAAGGACATTCTGACTGAATTGTAATTTAACCAAATCATCTGCTGTTCTCAACGAGAGTGAAAAGAAGAGCTCAAGTTAGTGAAAACTTTTAACCAGAACAACACATGAAAATATACTGGCTAAGAAATTTCTTATTTACTATACATTAATACATAGCGTGTATAGATTATAAAAATGCATCCTATGTGACCTCATTATACAAACTAAGCCATACTAAATATTGAAATTAAAAAGTCTTAATTTTTTAAAAGCATTTAAAAGATGTTTTTAATATAATAAAGGATGATTTACTTGTTGGTAAATTAATGTATATACAGACAGACAGATAAACCTACACACTTTAAAAGAGTAATTAAAGAATAATTGCGTCATTAGATATCATTACACTCACGTTTATTATTTTTGGAAATCAATGTAGGAGGGTTTTTTTATGGCTAGGCCAAATACACTCCAAAATAACTACAAGAGTTACAGGGGCCAAATCATATAAACTAATGTCACATAAACAACTACTGGAAAGATCAGGAGTAACTGAAAGCCACTGCCAACTATGTTGAGGCCAGATTGTTCCTGTAGCTCAACTGGTACAGCATTGCGAGCGCAAAGGTTGTGGGTTCGATCCCAGGGAAAACTTGTATACCTTGAATTCACTGTAAGTCGCTTTGGATAAAAGCGTCTGCCAAATAAATAAATGTGGATATCAATTAAAAAGTTTGTTTTAATTTATAAAGTAATATAGAACCAAATTAGATCATCTCAGTTTTTATAATTTTAGATGAGCTACTTGGGTTCAATGGCTGAAGAATAAAACATTCAATTACTTATTCGACAGGTGATATTACTTATTGTCACAACACAGAAACAAAGTGTTCATTAAATTAAGCAGACCAACAATTATGGTAAGCTCTATCTGATATGAGACTGTGTTTTAGGGACAAAAGATAGACTGTATCATTCTTATTGTCAAAATGTAAAACACTACAAGGCCAGTGACATCAGCAAATGATTCTGAAATTTAACTTTGTAAACGAATGACACAGAAGCTTTTCCAAAACCAGTGTTTCCTGTTAAGCCTTTTTATGCAAAGCTCCATGTTACATAATAGATTGTGAGTGATTATTTAATTACAATTCGTAATTTGCATAATGTGTCTTAGTCACTTTAGGCCTTTAGTCTTTTTCATTTAGGCCTGGATCTGTTACCAGGGAATTTCAGTGCCGTTCCATGCATAAGCTTTGCCTGTTTGGCCTAGATTTAAGCTGTCTATGATGTTCATAAGGCACTGTACAGAATACTCTGTGCTGAACAGCTTGTCCTTGGGAACATTTTGGTGGTATGGCCTGGACATATCAGTGTTCACAGTTCCAGGATGCAGGGATACGCACACAATTCTGGACCGTCCTCGTGCCAGCTCGATGGACAGGTTTCTGGTGGCCATGTTTAAAGCAGCTTTAGACATCCTATAGCTGTACCAGCCTCCAAGAGCTGAAAACAAACAAGTAAAACAGTTTCTGTATTGTCAGTACTTGCCTATTGGCAGGATCCATAAACAGCAAAACATGTAAAACAAACATGTCAGAACAGGTTAAACAGAAGGAGTCTAGCAAAGTATGAGTGAAGATTCAAAATTAAACAGATTACAAATTATACATATATTACTATTATTTTACAACCCTTGGTTTTTGATGCAGTTTATAGACACACAAGAAATATGGACGTGATGTTTAACTAAACTTTAAACAAATATGGATAACCATGAGTGTCACTTTGCAGCTGTTCAATGCTTTCTTATGCACGGGGCACAAACCATTGTCTCCTATTGATCCCACTCTAGCGGTCATGTTGACAATGACTCCACTGTGTTGTTTTGCTTTCTCTGGGGGCTGTTGGCCAAATGCCCCAGACCCCATCTGCAGCAAAGGGGCAAAATACTTGACCATCAGCAGTGGGCCCACAGCATTAGTGGTCAAAGTGGAGATAATGCCCTGTTATAGGACACACAAATCAAACAGAAAGCCAATATATTTAAGGCATATATTAATATATAGGCATTTATTTTAGCATTAATAATGCAATACTTTTAAAGCGGATGCTGTAAATTTTGGTATCTGGCTAATGGACAAAAACAAACATGACATATATAATATCTGACCTATTATGACATCTGTAACATTTCTTTTAATTTAAATGTGTTTTGTTGGCATAAATGACAGACAATGTAATCGAACATCAAGAGTTTTTCACTGTCTCTGTTGTCAAGTTCACCTGAGCGGAAACGTCTCGTAAACTTGTCTCTCCTTTACCCGACGGATGAAGTATAGCTGAAGAATTAATGATCAAATCCACCTTCCCAAAGGCAGATTTGACACTATCAGCTGCGCTTTTGATATCATCCTCCCTGTTCACGTCCAGCTTCAGTACAGTCATTCTGCCCGGATGCTGCGCGGCTAGAGCAGCCAGATGTTGCGCACCGTCCGGGTTTCTGCATGTTGCGATTACGGCGGCTGGAGCTTTATTTAAAAGAAGATATCTGCAAAACTCAAACCCCAGACCTCTGCTAGCGCCCTGCACTAGCGCCACAGCAGCCATACGTCCAGACGAAAACAACAAACGCGCTTGAGTTCCGACTCCCTCTAGGGGAGGAAAAAGGACATTTACGCAACCAACTAGTTTTGTAACTTGTATTGTGCTTTCTTAAAACTATGTGTTTGTGTAATTCACAGATATTTAAATCGTTACTTTTGTAATTAAAATGTTATGGTTATTAAAATACATATGGATGGGTATGTATAGGTATAATGTATTTCATAAGGGCTGTAATTGGGCCTTATTTTTACAGTTTAGTTTTTTTGTTTGCTTGCTTGCTTTTGCAGTGATAATGGTATTTGAATTTGCACGACCAACAAGGAAGTAAATTATACAAGGAATAATATACAAGGAAGCAGAGATAATACATTGGCATCCAGTATCCCCCTAAACATATTTTTAATAAGGCGGAAAAGACATTTAAAAAAGACAAAATTTAAAACACTTTGTCTTTTTGTGAATTCTGCGCCTAAAGTGTTTAAATACGTGTTGTGGCCTGGTTAAAAAAATGTTTTCCTGTTTTATATGTTACACCACCAGAAGGCGATAGTGCAGCTTGTTTCTAAATTAAATCTTAAGCGCGGCTACATTACAACAAAAGTGAAATTATTGTAGTTTGGTTCGTGTCGAATTATTTTTTTTAATGATTTTTCTACTCATGTTACTAGAGTAGGATATAAACAAAGCCATTTGCATATGAGGTACAGGCAGAATATTATAATAAGTTTACTCTGTTCAAATTCAGAATACATTATGAATTATATCATCTTTCTTTGTAATTTCTATATAGCAGGGAAAACCCTTAATATTAATAATGCATAAATTTAATAATAATATAATATAAATATTTCATCAAATATATCGATTAAGCACGACGATGAACTGCTATCTATCAATATAAAGTCATGCATAATTAAAATAAGCTTCCAAATTATGGTTTGTTGTTATTTGGTGCCATCACTTTGCTAGATTTGGCTATTTGCTCCACCCATTTGTGATTAACCTCTCTCTGTTATTCAGTTTTTGTCGGAACGTGGTGTGCGAAAAAAATGACGAGATCTTCACTAAAAATAGAGAAATGAGTTGCGCGTCAGTGATGGAGCGCTAATCGGATGCGCATCACGCGTGGCGCGCAGCTGTAAACTCGTCGGGCACTCTGAGAAGTTCAGGTATAAAAGACGCACGGCATGGTGGTGGGCGAAACCAACAGCACCAGTGTCGCGCAAAGCTACGGAGATACCATGAAGTCCCTAATGGCAGAGGAGCGCACAAGAGAGACAGTTGCAAGTTTTGAAACCTCTAAAGCCATAATGATCTCCGAAGTCCTTGTCCCTCGGTTATTCAAAATCGCGCACGAATCTGGAGAGGTGGCAGTGGCTGCAGGCTCCGGTTCTTTAGATATGAAGCCTTCCAGCTCTCCGATCCTTTTGGAGATGATGGAGATGACAAACGGCACGCGTTGCGCAGAGCAGATCCTGAGCTACGGAGAAGTGGAGAAAGTACTGATTGGCGGTGTGCTGACCATGCTTACGCTCATCACCATCTGCGGGAACCTGCTGGTGGTTATCTCCGTGTGCTTCGTGAAAAAACTACGGCAGCCCTCCAACTATCTCATCGTGTCCCTCGCGCTCGCGGACCTGTCCGTTGCGCTCGCGGTGATGCCGTTCGTCAGCATCACTGACCTGATCGGTGGCAGGTGGATTTTTGGCAAATTCTTCTGTAACGTTTTCATAGCCATGGATGTGATGTGTTGCACCGCGTCCATCATGACCCTGTGCGTTATTAGTATAGACCGGTGAGTGAAGTTTATTTTTAAATGACAGCTGACTATTGTGCATATAGTCATAAATTAAGCAGACACATAACACTGTTCATAACACAACTAAAAGGTTTCTCTGTGATTTTTTATTAAGCCTTAATTAATATAATGGACAGTTTGACATGACCTACAGAAACAAAATCATTATGACTGTTTTAATTCCATGTCTGAAATCATCTAAACATTTTGTATGTGTGTTTTTACTCTATGACAGGTATCTTGGCATCACCAGACCTTTAACGTACCCAGTTAGACAGAATGGGTGGTGTATGGCCAAAATGGTGTTTTCTGTGTGGCTGCTATCTGCGTCCATCACCCTGCCGCCTCTCTTTGGCTGGGCACAGAATGTGAATGATGATCGGGTGTGTCTGATCAGCCAGGACTTTGGCTACACCATTTACTCCACAGCTGTTGCATTTTACATTCCCATGACCGTCATGCTGGTCATGTATTACCGCATTTACCGTGCCGCCAAGCTCAGCGCCGCCAAACACACCATCACCGGGTTTCCACGTGCTGGAGAGGTGGAGGAAGAGGGTAATGAGACGGAGGAAGGTGTGGGCGTGGATTGCGTAACCGTGGCGATCAAGCTTCAGAGGGAGGTGGAGGACTGTACGCGTCTACCGCGCCTCCTGCGAGGTGTGGGCAGGGAGAGTTCAGACAGGAGGAGCATCTCCATATTTAAACGGGAACAGAAGGCAGCGGCCACACTTGGGGTGGTGGTAGGAGCGTTTACCGTGTGCTGGCTGCCGTTTTTTCTCCTTTCTACGGCCCGGCCCTTCATTTGTGGGACTGAATGTAGTTGCATCCCACTGTGGGTGGAGAGAACTCTGTTGTGGTTGGGCTACGCCAACTCGCTCATTAATCCTTTCATTTATGCCTTCTTCAACCGGGACCTGCGCACCACCTACCGTAGTCTGCTTAGCTGCCGCTACCGCAATATTAATCGCAGATTGTCAGCCGCCGGCATGCATGAGGCCCTGCGGCTGGTGGAAAGACCGGAGGTGGTTGTTTCTGGCTGACCCAGACTGTGCACATAACATACAGAGAGTTCAAAGGTCACCATTTCCTTAAGATGGTGGGACAGAACTCACAACCCTAAATGGTCATGCTGATACTCTGCAAGTTAAGTGCAGTGTGTATTGTACCTACAGACTCAAAGTGTGCACAGAGGAAACAGAGGTCATATTAAACAGAGACGTGTGTTATAGTCAACACAATTTTATTCTCAGTCATCTTTGTGGACACATCTTCAAGTTCAGCTCAGCCAAACACACTTTGAGCAGGACAGGAGCACCGAAAAGATAAATCTACACATTGGGTCCAGCTTCTATTTTACTTCCATTTAAGTCATAAATCTGTTTCATTTAAGAGAAAACAGTCCTGTGAGGCATTCAAAAATTAAGGACACGCGTTGCATGGCATCTGACTTTTGTGAGAAAGACTTGCCAATCAGATTTGAGGAAACTCTGCATTCAAAATACACAGATCACTACAACTGTTTGGAGAAATCTGTTTAGAAAGTTGTAGCAAAGACATACACCTGAAGGGTTGAGAAAAGAGTTTCTACTTTTAAAGTATTTATTGAGCCGTAAATAACTCGTTTGTCAGCTGTCAGCACCTTTTAACTCTGTAAGTGTAATTCATTTGTGTGTGTGTCCTATGACTCTTTACAGATGACAGCCAAGGACAAACTGCTTTTACCTGAAATCTGCACAATCTCACCCTCCACCAAATGCCTCTGTGACCACTGATTGTTTATGCTTTGATGGGCGTTGCATTAAAGCACAGATCTCATGTCAGCTAAGCTTCTTTTTGCGGCTGTGGTTAAGCCTGGAGGGACAGGATGTAATCTGATCCCAGATCAGTAATTAAATATATACCAATGGGATTCTGAAAAGATGGTCTCTGGTCTCTTTTTATCTTTAGGCAGCTATTTATAGTTTGCTTTTGCATGGATCTTATGCGAAAAGCTTGCATGCCACTAGTTTTGTTTACAATATATGTTGAATGCCAGAAATAGTAGAAGTAAAACAACACTCATGTAATAAATGTGCCCCTCAATTCTTGTGTATAATTAACAAACTTGTATAATTTATATGGTGCTAGCTTATGTGTAATTGTGTAAATATTTAAGATAGATGCATTGTAATGTACAGCACCATACAGACCTTGTATAATGTCACTTCATTGGTAAACCTGTTTTAACATTATTTCTTGTACATTGTACATATTTTCATATATCATATAAGTTGGAATAAAGAAATGATCATTCAAAAAGGGATTGTTTTTGATTGGAAATGTTTTTTGAAAAAGAGATTTGTTTACATCTTTAAATCAGCCTCCAAACATTGCTAAATTATTCCTGTTTTTTATCATCTTAAATTCTGGATAAAAAAATTGTGGTGGTGAAAAATTAATTGGCTAGATATTATTTTTTTGAGTGCTTGTGTAGCCTAAACTGCATGATAACATTAATATTCCAAAAATTATTTGAGTCTATTCTAAGAATTGATACCCGACACACAATCTTTAAAAAATTATTTAAAAAAAATAAAAACAAACATATGATAATCATGACTGAAATGACATGGACAATTTATAGAAAAATAAAGTGCTCATAATGTTGGGCATGTTGTGCAACTGCACATTAACCGAATATATCCAGGCAATCCTTAGGATAAGAGAGGGATGAAGGGAGGGAGAGAGAGAGGGAAAGAGAAGGTAATTGTGAGGAAGTGTTCCCATTCACTTAGAATCACTAAAGCGCTCATTATGAAGTGAATATAATTAGCTGCTCAGTGTATGAGGCCCTGCTGGGAATTCTATTTTAGGGGTCCGGCATACCTACCTGTGACAGCTACCTGCCGCAGGTGACAAAAGATTCATCTGAAGAGAGCCTGCATTCCCAATGATGATGATGATGATGGTAATGATGAAGTCCTGATTTCACAGCGGTGTTCCACTCTGCATGAGCTACATGAATCTATTCTGTTCTATGAGAACTGAATAAGCCCCTGCCAACATATAGAAGTCTTTCTTGCCCGCTGAGCTAAATAAGTAAAATAATGTAACGAAGGCTGACACCACAGTGGTAGATGGACTGAAGGGCTGTGAAATTATAGGTCAGTATAATTCTCTTACATTTCACCCCACAGAGAATGTTCTTTGAGCTGTGAGAACCAGAGAGGAGAAAATTAATAGGGTTGTAATCACCTGTGCTCTGAGAGAACAAACACAAGTCTATAGAAACGAAGACATTTTTTAACATTTATATTTATTCATTTGGCAGACGCTTTTATCCAAAGCGACTTACAGTGAATTCAAGGTATACATTTTTTTATCAGTACTTGTATTCCCTGGGATTGAACCCACAACCTTTGCGCTGCTAACGCAATGCTCCACCAGTTGAGCTACAGGTTTGACTTTTTAAATTTTCTCTCTCTTTATTTGTATTTCCTGACCTCCTCATGTTACCTCATCATGAAATGAAATTAACTCCAGATTATTGACTCACCTGCCTCCATTACTCATCAACACTAATTATTTACAGATTATTTTATTTGCATAAATTAATTATATTCGGAACCCAGAGATTCTGAAAAGCACATTAGATCCAGCTATATTGTCCTATGGAAACAGTTTGGAAATTCCAGAAATTCCAATATTTTGTGTTAAGCACATAAGGGTTCAAAACACTCCCATTTTACACAGCATGATAAATACTAATTATCATAATTATTATTTATATAATTTTCTTCTCGTTTTATCATGCTGACTGTCAGAGGATCCTCGATTCACTCCTCAAATTATTTCTGTGCTAAAAAAGTACATACGTCTGGTGGCCCTTTACACATGAAGTGGTTTCAGAAGTGTGTTAGTCACACAAAGTGGTCAGACTACCTGCTGAGAAAAAGCGACAGAGATGAGAACGCGAGAAACCGAGTATAATAACAAGAGGCTTCATCTGTGAGCGCTCTGTGCACTTACGACTGATTAGGTCACACTTGTGTTTGACTGTGCTTTAAAAAACGAATAAATATTCAAGCTGTCTTATATCAGTACCACAGTAATCACAGACTCTAATCATGATGGCAGAATTTGCATTATACACAACATTCATTTAACAATCAGTGAAATTCACTAAACAAATCAATAAAGTCTTCAGAGATATGTTCTGATTGGGTTGTTTACCAGAACGACTTGTTGCTAGGTATCTGAAATGTGGCGTTTGTTACTCATCGTTGCCTTATGAGAACTTGTCAATCGCAGACACTTTACTCACAAATCCAGTCAGATCTGTCTCATTCTGTCCGTCTGTCACTCTTTATTTTTTCAGCAGGGTGGACAGCTGCTTAGTGTCTAACTGAAAGGCTGTGCTGATTGTGTGATAACCTAAGGACTTGTTCATTGTCAGTGCGGGTAATTATTTTAATGTCTAATGTAATTATGCCTATAAAGCAGAGAACATTCCTGAGTGATTGTCTGTACATCTGGCTTATTTTATGTTAGATGTTTCTTTTGAATAAGAACCAAAAGCCAGGACAATATGAAGTATATGCACTATTTCTGAAGGGTCTCTCGAGATCTCATGAGTACCCATTATTAGTTCATATTTATATTTATAATCAAGAGACAACATAAAAACTTTTGAAAATTAATTTACACACCATAGTACTAATTTAGTAAACTGCACTGTGAACTAAAATATTGCTGGTAAAATTAACTGGTCAAAAGTATGCACTTTTTATTATATATTAATATTAAATTACAATCTTGATGTTAAAGTTTGTTGACAGTTTTCACAACATTGGCTAATGTTCTCTAAAAGTTCTCCTAAATTTCTTAAAAAACGCTTATACAGTAACTTTAGTAGCACTTTTGTTAACATTATATATATCTGTATATAAAAAAATACAATTATTCAGAAAAAGTTTGAATAACATTCTTTTAACCAAGCAATAACATTAATACAATATCTAAAAACTGGATGTTTTGAACATCCCTAGAACTTTTAAAATAACATTTTTAACATTTTGTTACTTGTTAAATGTTAGCAAAACGTTCTCAAAACCTATACAATTGTTGGCTGGGTTATGCGTCCACTGCACATTTTTGCGTTCATTGTCTCCATGTTTTCTAGAGCATTTCAGTCCAGACTCTCGAGGCGCCTGTATATGGAAATGTGAGGCTGCCCACTGCATGCTGACACCTGCTGCTACACATGATCTGGACACTCAGCGGGCAGGACGGTGTTCACAGTAAACACAACCCACATAAGACACGTCAATGTCTGGGAGCGCTGGGAGTATTTAAGCCTCTGTGGTCAATTCTCCATTCTGCGATGCTGATTACAGATGGCTGTGCTCGCCACAGCTATCCCATAATCCCACAGCATGGACACAGGAAGGGCATACATGCACAGCCCAACACATACACACAAACAAGTCTCAAGCTGTATGCATATACTTTAATCCTGTATGTGATTCATGCATTGTTATACCATGCAATGAAAGAAACAGCTCCCTAATATCAAAGCAGGTTTTTGTTGATCTGCTTTGGTTATTGCAGTTTAGTTTAGTTTGGTTTGCATGTTCTGTATACAAATACATGCAACATCACATCTGAAAAACCCGATAACATATAAGTTTCATCACTCCTGCCTGAACATTACATATAACATTACATTCATGTAATAAATCACATTAAAGCAGCTGCAGTATCCCAAACACACAGATATATAAACAAGAAGAAACACACATATATAAAATAACACTAATTAAAAACTTTTTTACCTACAGCTCAGGTTTTATTTTAATTGATTTGATATCTCTAAACTGGGACGTTACACAAACAAATGACTACACAAATCTGTAATAGCACCTGGTCTGTGAAAACACAAAGACAGGAAAACACACACAAAAGCTGTGATGTGAGAACACAACAGCTACCGTTGTGGTCCTTTTTGTCATTATGTCATTGTACTATAGATGAAACCCTCAAAACCCACACATAAATACATTGTTCATACATTGTCCATCCTTTCTGACAGAAATCAAAAGTGGTCAGCAAACCACAAACAGACAGAAAATAACGTTTCAATACAGGGACAAGATAAGTGTTTATGTGTCAGGAGAATTCTGTGCTTTTTTTACAGTATTGACAGACAGCTGGACCTGCATTTACAGAAAGGTCTCTGAACATCAGTTTCCTCAGCCAAAACAATTTCAAACATCATTCACACTGTAAGACAAATCAGATAACATCACACACAAAGTAGCAACATCATCTTATTAAGATAATTTTAAATGTATATATACACATTAGTGTCATGGATCTCTTTAAGTCAGGCTTAAGCAGGTTTAATTAAAAAGCATTATTAAAATGTTTAATGTGCATTACGGTTCAGGTTTAAAGAAGACTATTAAAATGATTTAGAGTTACACATACAGCCTGAATGTAAATGGATCAAGGGAGGCGGGTTCCTCTCTAAAGCCAAGTAGATTAACTTAATTAGTCAAGTCAGCAGTGTAACTACAGCAGATACATTACAGTTTTTTCTGGTCTTTAGGACTCAGTAGTTTGGGACCCCTAAAGCTGCAGTTCACCATGAAGATGTTTGGCAGAATTTAAATGTATGTCAGAAAGGTTTTTATGAGAGTTCGATAAACGGGCTGGTTCTGGAAAAGAGAGCTGTATGTTTGTCTGAAGGTGAGGCTCAGTTTTACATCTTTTTTCTTCTCTTTTTTTCCTAAATAATTCTTTTTACTCGCTTCCTAACCGTTAGTTCTCTCTGCCCTCTTTTTCTCAGTTTCTTTCTTCTCTATAATTTCCATCCTCTCCAAATCTTGATTAAGCTCCCAAAATAAGTCCACGCCTCCTCTTTGCCTTCATCACGGCTGATGGTGGAAGCTTACAGGGTTTGGTGATGAAGCTTTATTTTCTGTTAAAGGGTCCTACATAAATCAACAACATTATGAAATGGAGAGATGTGATGATGAGACAGATCTCTGCTCTCATGAATGAATGAGGAATTTTTGGTTACAGAAGCTTCTGGAAGCACAAGAAGACAGACACAATAAGACAGATACAAATACAAAATTGTCAAACATATTTACACATTCAGACAAAATATGTTGGATATGCATGTACACGCACAACCCTTAAAAAGAAGGTTGCTGCTTCAATTAAATTGGTGAGGTAGAAAGACCTCAACCTCACACCTCCAATCTCTGAGAGAATTCTATGAGAATTCTATCATTACATAATCATTTGAAAGAGTGAGGAATTTAAGAAAGAAAATCATATGTTTGGAATGATATGATTGTGTGATATGAGTAAATAATAAAAGACATTTCTGAATAAAGTATTAACACTTCTACAATATTGTAAGTTGAGACTGCTGTCGAAGGGACATTTTGATCCAGAAATTTTGTACAACATCAACCTGCCCCATTTTCACTGACCAACATATATGTGTTTTATTCAGTGACCTTAAGAAGAGGCAATAAAACAGACAAGAAGAATATCTGTGTGTCCCGTTTACACTCTGCAATACAAGCAAAAAGCTGAAGCCATTAGACAAAATGTTCCACATTAACCTTACAAGGACAATCGAAACAGCCAAAGAATAAAAAAGACATTGAAACATTGAAACACAGAAAAAGTTGTGCTTCACTTATGTTCTTACTTAGTTGGGCATAACATGAAAAACGCACAGACATCTTAAAAGGTCACAGCACTGATGGCCATATGAGTGCCGAGCTATCTGATCTGCACTATTACTGTTCTGTATGAATGAGTACAGCCAACATGGCCGCATGTCGGCTCCATGTTAATAACTTTTTGGTTTTTGTGTGTCTTGTGGCTGCAGACATCAATGAGATTCTAAATTATTGACGTTAAGCCAGTGTGCGGCCATGTTGGCTGTACTCATTCATACAGATTTGTTTACATTGTTATATTGTAAATTAAAGAACACATTTATGAACAAACTGGAGTCATATGGATTACTTTTATGATGGATGGATGCTCTTTTTGAGCTTCAAAATCTCAAGCACTATTCACTGCCATTATAAAGCTGGGAGGAGCCAGGATATTATTTAACATAACTTAGATTAACTCCAACACATTTTAACTGTCTAACGAATGCAATTACATTACACCATTAGAGTTTTATTTTTACTGGCCAGACGGAAATGTCTGTTATTTTTGTCTGGTTGCCATTTTAGCTAAATCCCCTTTTAAATCCTTTAAAACATTAATTATGTCGCTGTGGTCACAGAACAAAAGAGAGGCTTTGGCCAGCTGGCCATGTACCACCATGAAAAGCAAAATTATTCTTTTATATTTCCTTTTTTTCCCGGAGAGAACAAAGTCAGACTTTAATTAAGACCAACAACTGATTCCATTACAGAGGATTGCTGAGAAACACTTTTCAGCAGAGATGTTAAAATAGGTTTGTAGGTGTTTATTTTGCTTTAAAATTTGTTGTGCTTTTTCATTGAATTCATTGCTTGTTCTGCCTTTAAATGGTAACTATTCTACAGCACACCTTAAACCTCAAATTTGGTTAAGAATCTTTTATCTAACTGACACAAACAATCCAAAGAACTGCAATGGTTTTCTCATGAACTTTAAATGACTTTGTAAAAGCATGGTTTGATTTAGGAATAAAATTCAGTTCTTGTTCATTGTATGAAGAGACATTAAGGTTTTATGTTGTAATAAGTTTCTACATCTCTATAACAATTGTAGAGCTTATGTAGCAACTTATGTTATCAGCAGCACACAATGGTTTCAGGAATGTGTGTAATTTAAGTCTTCTCGGGTAGAGTTGACCTTAGTTTGTTGAAATTAATAATGGTTTTATTTAACAGTGAAATAAAAAACGCTTTTCTAAAGATTCGTAATTCTGCACACAATTAAAGTTCTCGTCTGGGTTTAAGGACCACAAACTGAACATCTCCATTGTACCTCATACTTATGATTCACCTTCAGTTCTTCAGAATGTAGCTCAGGACCCATCAGGCTCTCTAAATAGTGGTAGCAAATTCATTTACCTTAACTACTGAACCGTATAAGTCACGTCAGGAAAGAGACAGAAAAGGTGGGGGAGGCAGAGCCATCGAACAGCATCCAAATGAAGCCAGGGGGAAAATAAAAGGTGACAGAGTTTGGTGTCTTTCTGGATTATTTTTGCAGTGATGACCAACCCTCATGACCTGCTGGGTCTTCAGCTGTCTCCTACTGCAGACATTCTTGATGAGCTCTGGTAAACATCATTTAATGAATTGAAACCTGCCTGCCAGGAGCTAAAGTCTTTAGATAATAGCAATTCAGTCCTGGCGACTTCATGAGCTGTGCATTCTGTTACTTGGAAAACTTGATTTAGATACAAAAACTGTTGAATAAGCCTTTGAACCTGTAAAAAACTGTTACCTTTTACCAGTGTTCATACACTGTGAAAACAACCTACAGATTCTACTCAGTAAACCTGAGGTAATATTTTGCACTCAGTTTGTCTGAATAGATTTTGTCTTATATCTTTAAATAAAGAGTCTAAATTTAACAGCCACGACACACTAAAAGAAATTATATTGTAGCGCTACGACCAATGTTTTGGTCTTATTTTTTTTATATTGCAGTCATTACTATTAAAAAAGGTAGCCTGTATGCAGAATGTCCATGATATTTTACAAAGTATAAATAAACGTTAGAAAAATCAAACTGATTTGCATGGATTGTATTTACCACCCTCCAGAATAATTTTTTACATAATTATGGGGCTAATTATGGGCCTCCTCATGCCGCACTACATGATAAATCCATTATGTTTGTACACGGTAAATACACAGCATACAGTACCACACGAGCACTGTGAAATGACACAAAGGTGTGAAAAGTGTTAACAGCAGGTGCTAAACACACAAAATGAGTCGGTGATGTTTCTAGTGTGGAGGGGGAAAAAAAGAAACCTCAGTCGCAGTGACCAAATGCTCACAGATGCTTCTGAAAGAAAACATGTGCCGGTAAAATAACACTTTTGTACAACTTCTTCCAGTGCTCAGTGGTGTCGTCTTTTACTGCTGAGAACTGCAATTCTGGTATAATTCTAAAACATTTTTTGTGTTGCTGGTTTCAGTTGAAAGAAATAGTTCACCCAGAAATGAAAAACATTTACTGTCAGCATTTACTCACATATTGTTCCTTATTCGTGACTTTAATTTAATGGAACACATAAGGACAAACTTTGAAAAGTTGCACCAGTCGCTTGTCCATGCAATTTCAAATTGGGACGGTGGCTTTTAAGCTTTCAAAAAGCACATAATAGTACTATAAAAACGGTTCAAAAGACTATACAGGGCTAACTTCAAAGTGTTTTGAGGACATTTTACCAAAGTTTTAATCATTACCAACAAAAAACTTAATCTCTTCTATGTCTTGGGGCATTCAGACGGGTCACATTTATTGCAATTGTATAAAAAAATATTTTATTAATAATCAAAATGTCTCAGTCTCTGATCATGTCGATTTTGAGAAGATGAGGCCAAATAAATGAAACTGAATTTTCATTTTGGCAGAACATTGATTTTTCCTGAAGCAAAAGGCAATGTGGCAGGATATGACACCTCATTTAAACCGTACAAATGTTTAATAGTCGCTCTGCGGTACGAGCACAGACTACATTTTCAACCTGGCACAAACAGGGCAAGATGGTGCGTGTGACTGCATTGCATTAATTTTCTCACGCCTAAACGAATTTGGTCGGATTAAAGCCATCAGATACACGAAGTGAAACCGTTTACACAGAAATCCTCACTACTTTGTCTCAAACCTATTTAAAGCACGTCTCCCGATGAAGACGAGCAATTACAACCATCCCCACAGGCTGAGTTTCTCTCTCGTGTCTGCAGCTGAAGAACAGCGCAGCGCTGCCTGTTTATCATTTTAAATGATGTGGTAATTTTCTGCGCTAAATTATAGGTGCGGCAGATGATTATTACTGCATTGTTTACCGGGCCTGGATGCCCTTGGCTGCGGCGGATGCTTGTCTTACTTCATTTTTCTGCGACCGGAGACACAAAGAAACTGGAACAAAATATAAAAAGATTTGATTTTTGTGTCAGCGCATCAATTAAGTGACGCAATTAAATGGCAGCGGCCATGACTAATACAGACGCACGCGGATACCGCAATATAACATTCAATCAAAACTCGTGATTACAGTGTCTCGCAACCCTTTATTAACCGGGAAGCACATAAACAGCCGAGTGCTTACGGTACACCTGCACTAAGAATACGGGAGTGCACAGGAAGTAAATATATAAGGACGTGTACAGAAAAAACAGCCTCTTTCTAGCGACCACCTCAGAATATTTCACAAAGATATGCACACGCACAGCTGGACCTGTTTATTCAGTAAACATGCGTGTTTTTCCTGGCTTGTGCTTCATCCTCCTCCTCCTCGCGCAGCCAGTTTTCACTCCTCCATTTTGTCTTCACCACATTCTCCCACAATTTTGACACTATGAATCATGGTTGCAAACAGCATTTACGTTCTGCCATTCAGCACCAAAAACATCTGACCTGCTCCTAGCGCTTCCCCTCTCTTAAAATCTTAGATAAGGGCACCAGGCTGCTTGCTGTGAGAGTGAAATTCAATTAGAGGTCTGTTATGCAAGTATTTGTTATATTTGTTGTATGAATTGGGTATTAATTGGGTACAATTTGTTGTACCCATTGGGTATTATTAAGCAAGCGGTACAGAGTTTTACTGAAGTGGTAAAAGTTAGTTTTTACGCATGTCTATGTGCATGAGTGACACAAATCAATGGTTTGTGACAGGCTGATAAGTACAGAAGCAAAAGAACTCTGACAAGTAAAAACAAACAATGAAACCATCAGAAAACCACAATCTTTGACTTTGTGCTATATTTAGTGTGTGTTATATCTCGTAAAGTAAAAGTGGTTAGTGAGAAATAACAGTGTTTTGCATTTATTTGCAGGGCAGCTTAACCACAATGTAAACTAATAACCGTGGTTAACATTTACAGAATTAATAAACTGTGTTTCAGACATGTGCAGTAGTGATCTCTGGACGTCCATTCTAAGTCTAGCAGCAAGATACTGTTCATATTTTGATACATGACAATTGTCATCTGTTGTTTAAACATGCCATTAAAAGCTTGTTAAAATAGTGTTCATTACAGTTCCAGCATAATATATTATGAGCCATATTGAGTACACAAATAAAAGAGAATTTAACTAAATCAATAGATACTGTGTATATAAAGTGCAAAAAAAAAAAACACCAAAAACAACAATGGTTTGATTTAAAATATAAAAAAAATGGATGAAAAACACACTAAAAAATGTTCTTCTCTTTACTCTTTGTGGGGTCATTTACCAGTCCTAGTACGAAGACGTTTCTTAAGAAGGTTTTTACTTTCTTTCTCCTCTAGATTTCGGCCAATGATCTACAAGAGAGGTCAAAGGTCAGCTGTCACAGGATACTGAAAGACAACAACACTATGACAGTATAACACTATGACTCAGACAGTAGTATTTAGTATATATATCTACCGTTACAGTACCTGATGGGCTGGTATGTCCATTGGGGAGGAGATGTCTGGTCTGTCATGTTTCCGTTTGGAACGCTTGGATTTGAGTTTTAAAGAGGCCCCCCCGCCATCGGGGGACTTTCCACTCATCAATCCCATGATCCTTTTGGCTGAACATGAGATCAGAAAATCAATTAGGATGTCACTTTTGGGAAATTAGAAAGGTAATTGTCACAGAAAAACACTGGCAATACAGAAAAGACTTCATACTAACCTTTACTACCAAGGAAGGTGGGAGAGCCCTGAAGAAAATCTCCAATCTTTTGAAGCGTTTTGTCTTTTTTCCCTTTGTGGCCTCAGTTTGATTCCTGGGAATTTGAGCGCTGAGAGGCCGGAGAACAGAGATCATCACTCACCGTAATTACAGCACTGTTACCATCAGGATTCACTCTTTTCCAATCACAGGCTTTCAAGATTGTTTGTGCCGTAGTGACCCACTTTCTCTCTGTCTCAGTTTTTCAACTTGTCGTCTATGCAACCCTCCCCTTCACATTTCCATTTCAGTACATCTCATTTTTGGTAGTGTTTTAGAACAGGGTCTTGGCACTTCTACCACTATAAGATCAATATGCTATTAAATGCATTTACTTAGCGTTTCAATATCAAAATGGGATCGCTCACCTCTTCCTGATGAGGCGTCAGACGAGTGTTTCTGCTCCTTGTATTCCTAATATTCTCACTATCCGCCGCATCCTGAAAAACAGTAAACAGATATTTTGGTTAGTAAGTTGACGGTTTTATTTTTATAATAGCTAGTTTCACACTGCACACTAGTTTCATGCTGCATCTGTAGTGCGAGCGAAGCCGATTCTGAAATCTTGCCCGTGATTTGTCAGATGAGATGTAGTGATGGATGTTGTGATGGTCACTGATTGAGCAAACGATTACCCAGAATGCATCGGTGAAACCCTCTGCTGATATGCTAAATTACAAGCAATCACACAATGTTACATGATACATTTATATAAAAAAAATGGAACACTGACCCAACTCTCCGATCTAAATCTTTATTCATCATTGGAAGAACACAACTCCTGACAGGTCAGCTGGAAGGAGTGACAGTTACATTTTCGACAGAATGAAAGCATGATTTGTGCAAAAGAGCACAAATCCCTGAGGATTAGTTGTCACATCTAGTGCCAAATCTGTGGAATGCATTAAAGCATCTTTAATAAGAAAACAGAGCATCTACAGCCCAATCTCCACACACACACACACACACAAAAGCATGAAGAAATGAAACATGAAAAAATAATCAAATTCACTCAATAAATAAATGATTCGGCCTGCTTAGTCTGTCCCTAGTGACTCATCAGTTTTCAATCTCTGTCTCGCTCTCTCTCTCTCCTGTCTGCATTTTCTCGCTCTACCACTCCCTTCCTGTCGCCATCTCTCTCCACAACGGACCTCAGCTGTGACATTGTATATGACAGCCAATGCCACACTCATAACCTCCGCCAGCCTAAACATGAGGGACGGGGCGGATCTCTGTCTGTCACACCTGTCACCCGCTGTTTCCCGTGCTGAGAAGTGTGGTGCTATTCCGCACCATGACTTCAAGCTAGCATTAAAAGCAGACTAATGCCCTGAACCTGCCAAATCTCTCACCATTCAATCCCATCACGGAAAACAAGCGCGATAGCTCGCTCAGCCAATCAAGCGCGCTGGCGTTTCCCTGCCACGAAATGGAAAAGTTTAATTATGATAATTCAGAGGTGTCACAGAATTACAATGATTGTGCCCATTTAGATGTGCAAAGTTATGACATTGAGGGTTTCGTGAGTGATTGATGAATTATGGGTAGAAGATGAAAAAGTTTAGAGGTCTAAATCTACAGAACAGCATCTCCTAAAGCCTTTGTCACAATGTAGACACAACTGCTCTACTGCGGAGGGCGCAGATGACTTTTGCAGGAAATGTCACGTTAATGGATCGGTAAAACTATATACCAAAACCCGCCACCCTCCATTTACTTAGCCGTCTAGGTAGAAAGGTTATTTTCTGTGATAAAACAAAGGCTTTAGGGAGAGTGACTCATAAAACGTATTTCCACCACCAGCAGCTCAAACCAAATGGCCTGAAGAACATGTTCATCCAAATATTCTAGGTTTTTTTTGTGATTATAAAAGAGGGTTTGCAGGAGTTCTGACAGCCAGTATAACTTTCGTCTTTCATGTTACACAGTAGCAGAAATTCTAAAAATGTTGACACTGATTCTACACTTGTGTTCTACTTAAGAACGAAAGTTGTACAAGTTCAAAATTACATTAGGGTGTTTAAACAATGACAGAATTCCATTGTTTTGTAGGGTATTTTAGGAATACACTAGCATATAGTTTCAAAGCTTCTCTGCTGCAAATGTATTTTTAATGACCACAAACATCACACAAATTCCAAATTCATTTGGTGCAGAAAAATACAAAGTGGGCAAAACCTGCATTTACAAAATAGTGGAGAATTTGTGGATTTATATTTTTCCAGTTCTGTGGGTTGCACCGAGAAAAAAACACGACACTGAGCGACTGGGCCATGAACGTCTGATTCCAGACCATTAGGTTGTGAGTCCTGACAGTAAAGGAGCTGTTGGCTGCAATAAACAGAAAACGGTACCTGAGGTTTGTGCTTAGAGAAATCTTTCTTTCTCACCACGGTGCTCCTGCCTCTTTTTCTCTTCAAGCGAACAGAAGAGCCATTAGAAAGAGTTCGTGTCATTCATTACAATTACAAAACTCTCAGACAATTAGCAGCTGCACAGCGCATAGAAGCGCGGATCTGTTGCCAAGGACAACCAGCGAGAACGCTCATGATTCCTCGACAATAAGAAATCAGAGTGGAGAACATTTCTTCAGTTCACGGCAGTTCAGTGTTGTTTTTGGAGAGGATACAATGACCTTCCCTGACCAGAGACGGTCTTAAGTGCATCGCTAACCTTATAAACTGCGCAGTAATAAAACGTTTGCACAGTTTAGTCAGCATTTATGGGAGGTTTTCGTGTCTTTGTAATCCCTTCGTCTGAACCATTCAATTAAATTTCTATAAACAATTTTTCTAAATCTATAAACTCCTACTGTGTATTCTATACTTGACTATAACTCCCAGAACATGTGTCTACATCATTCTGTGGTTTATGTTGCGTGGAGAAGTGTGTGAGATAAAGCCAATGTTTTAACCACACACACAGAACTATATGCCTAATGGGACTGCCATTTTGCTTCTCGTGCACAATGAACAATGATTGTTAAGTTTAAGTGAGGAAAATTAGAGCCTTGTTAATGATTAATTAAGGCTGTTAAGGAGCCTCTAGCTGTGCAGAACAGGTCAGGAGCAGATGGTCTGCTGAATTCATAAATAAATAAATGAAAACAATCAATAAAAACAGCCAGAGAGGAGTGAACATTTGAGAGAGAATTCCGAGTAAACATTCCATTCGATTTCCCATGATTCTGAGGGGCGCAGGAAGCCGGAAAATGAAAAGATCAGACATCTTGCATAAAGGCAAAATCATTAAAGGTCCATTTGGTCACGGCACAATTTTAGCCAGGACTTTTAGTCCATGTGAAATAAGAACTATTACTTGGTATTCAAAGCATTTCAAAGAAAAGTTCACCAAAAAAGGAAGTCATTATTTACTCAATGCCATGTCAGTCCAATCCCTGCATGGGCCTGCTGTATGCCTTTCAGTTTTCCTTTCTTTCCCATATAATCACAAACTGGGGCTTTCAAGCTCCAAAACGGCATAAAAGTATAACAGTACTTGGTCAACGTTTTCGTAAGCTATACAGAAGCTTTACATTTTGGTCTCCTTATTTTTCACAAAACTCATATTGCATCATGACTTTTTGAATCTAGACACAGAAACTGACCACACAGAAGGAAAGATTACCAGTGAGTAACAGTTTTAAATCATCAAAACTATCACAGGGCTTCACAATACTTCGAAAATAACATGAGCTGAATGGACCATTATTATGATGTTTTGGAGGAAGTGCTTATATTCAGTTTTATTATATGAAAAAGAGTGGCACAAATATTCTTCAAAATTGTATCTTTTCTGTTCCACACAAAATGGGTTCAGAATGACATGAGGGTGAGTAAATGATAACAGAACCATTCCTTTACCCTACAAGAGTCAATTTTCAGAAATGTCTCTTACGAGGTCATTCATTTCTCACCTTCTCCATCTCTCCGCTCTTCCTCTTGCGAGTGGGTCGGGGGATTTTGACGGTGACCGCCACGTGTTCTCCCTGTCGTTTGAGAGCGAAACGATCCGGCTGCAGCGGGCTGAAGGAAATTTCCAGCTCAGGTCGCGGAAACCGGGAACGTCTGCCTGTTTCCGTGGAGATCTCTGAAGAATCTAGCACCAATGGACAGCTACCAGATGAACTCTACAATGATGAAGATGACCATTAACATCAAACATCAGGCCAACTGTCTAGAATGTCATTCCATATTACAGCATTAAGATTTGTCTTTACTGGAAGACAAATTTGTCTTTACCTAGTCGAATCCGATAATAGCCCTTCACACATGCAGTCTTTACTGGAAAATTACCTGTAAATTACTGTTAAGATCATGTGTGAATGCTAATTACGTGTGCTAAATCGGCCCTGGCAATTTACCTGTAGGGTATAACATTAACAGTAAATTAACCATATGACAGCTTGCTGTGCTTGAACGCAGAACAGAATTACCGGTATACGCACAAAACACGCTGACCTAAAAGTCAGCGTGTAAAAGGGGCTATTATAAAGGGGGGGGTGTTCCAATACTTTTGGGCACATAAATCCATTTTGGATCAGTATAATTTTGAGCATGAAATACTAAAAGTGGGGTGTATTTTTGTTGTACCTGGCTGGTGACGGATCCTCTGGTCCTGCCAGTGTGTGTGAGCGTGCTGCTATTAACAGGCTTTATATCAGAGACCTCCGCTTCCATCGTCTAACAGTAATTAAAAAAAAATCAATTACAGCTTCTAATGTTACATCCAATTAACAACTCAATCTAATAAACAGCCAAGTTAATAAACAACACACATCGCCTCAGGCTGCCTGTATACGTAACAAATATAGACTGAAAGCTGCTTGAGAGAATATTTGAAGAGGAAAGAAACAATTGATGCCTGTAGAGTAAAAAAAATGAAGCAGCCTCTATTTTAGCTATTTTAATTCTATTAAATACTCTATATAAAGGCTGTATTCAACAATTACAGCTCCTAATATACTGAAAAAACACAGATGACATCATCTTAGATAGACTAAAGAAAATAAAAAAATACCATTCACAACACAAGCCACGCTTTACTTCTCTGTTTGAGTTCTGTATAAAAGCCCAAATTTCTTTTTGAGAAGATTCAGTGCAAATTCAAAATCCTACTTCATATTAAACCCTTTGTTTTTTGACGATGATTATATCTGTTGTGTACAGTGACTTTGCTGAATCAGAGAAGGTGACGTGTTTGTGGCTGTAACTACAAGCGTCATCACGGCTGACCTGCGTGGATGAGTGTCTGCACAGGCTGCTTTCTGAAACCCTGATCCTGAGTTGTTCTCTCAGTTTTTGGATCTCTGCATCTTTAGCATCCAGCTCTGCCTGTAGTGTCTGTACTTTGCTGTCCTCAGTGACCTTCTGCTACAGGGCAGAACATTAAAACAACATTTAACTGACATATATGCAACATTCACTTAGAAAAATACAAGTTAAATATCGATGGATAATGTATTGAGGCTTATCTACCAGGGTCCAGTAGTTTATTTAGTGGGTTGACATAACTTTTTTTGGACTTTGTGGTTTAAATTGAAGATTTTATGCTAAAATGGATATAATGTATAGAGGAAATTGTATGCCTACATTTGTTCTAAAATAATTTAATATGTAATTCAGCACATGACCTTAGGGCTGTTAACTTCTTTAAAGTATTTCATATCAACCATGACCCAGCACTCTACTGACCTCTGGTGTCTGGGAGGTGTTAGTGGACTGTATGATCTGAATCTGTTTGTCTTTCTCAGCATTGGACATAATGAGCTTCTTCAGCTGAACCTCCAGAGCAGAGACGAGCATGTCTCTCTCCTTTCTCCAACTCTCCATCTCTTTCTCTCGAGCAGAAAGTTGTGCAACCAGAGACTCCTGAGAAGCACATATCAGTCCACAGTCATTCATTCTTAAACTAGAGTCAGAAACCACACACACACACACACACACACACTACTAACCATTTCAGCCTGTTGGCGGACATGCCGTTCCCGATCATCAGCGAATCTTCTCATGTCCTGGTTCCTCCTCTCCTCAGCTTCTTTAGCCTGACCAATCAGAACCAATTTCTCCTCCATCCACTTCCTGCGCTCTGCCAGGTGCTTCTCATTGGCCAACTGTAAACATAC